>CM076579.1:1439184411-1439408165 GCA_034641835.2 Pinus albicaulis
GCAATTCTATCTTTTGTAACTAGGAATCAATAGCTTTTTGTGTTTCGATTGTTGCTAGACCCACTCTAGGGCTAGTGGGATTGCCTCTGCCCGCAAAGGGGATTTACCTCGACAACACCTGTCTTATTTAATGCTCTCACACTTTCTCTCGATTAGAATCAAAAGAAAACCAATCCTCTCTCTCGATTACGATCAGAAAACCAATCCCCAAGTAACTTCCTCCTTCCACAAATGACAAAGTTTTCTATTTTTTTTTTGAAGCATAATCCTAATATAACTTAATGACTTAGCTATTTGGCTGGATCTCCTCATAGGGAGGATCATCTTGCATTTATTTCTATTTTTCTTAGATTTTTAATAACAAACTAACTACTACATAATTAATAACTAATAAGAACTAAATAATTAATTTTTTTCTCCACTCCTTGTTAACGACAACATGTGAACACACTATGACATTTCTAGCTAAGTATATATGCTCCTGCATCAAACTTTCGGGGAGGAAAAAGACTGTTCCATCATGTCTTCTGGATCCACTTGATATTTGTGTAACTCTGTAGCTATCATCCAATTGGCATATTCGTCTGGCCGCCCCTTCCATTTAACTAAGTACTGATAATATGTTTGGCTCCTTGTCTTCTTTGCTACTCTTTTATATAGAATAGCTTCCACTTCCTTCTTTTCTGTCTTTGGCATTTTCTCCTCCCAGTTTGGGGTCTTAACCTTATTTTCTGTCAACTCATCTTGTAGTAATACCTTTGGTTCCTTGTATGGGTAAAAATCCGCAATATTGAAGATAGGTGATATACCAATCCCTTCTGGTAGCTCAACCTCATAGGCATTTGTTGAAATATTTCTCATAATTCTACACCGTCCTATATTTTTCATCTTTAATTTTTTGTAAGTCCCAACAGGAAACCTTTCCTTTCTCAGGTAAACCATGACTAGATTGCCCACTTGAAATTATTTTTCTTTCCGCTTCATATTATCTCTCTGTTTGTATTTTCTGTTGCTTTCCTGTAATGTCTCTTTGACATATTCCTATAGTTTTTCATCTACTCTGCAAACTTTTCAGCCTTTGCACTCCTTGTCTCTTGTTTTCCCAAATTTCTAAGCTCATACACACCTCTTGGATTCATCCCCAAAAAAATCTGGAATGGACTCATCCCAGTACTCCGATTAGGAGTATCGTTATAAGAAAACTCAGCTTGAGCAAGTGCTAAATCCCACTGCTTAGGATTTTGATAAATTAAGCTCCTTAATACATTTCCCAAGATTCTATTTACTACTTCGGTTTGTCCATCCATTTGAGGATAATAGGTTGAACTAAAACTAAGGTTTTCACCTAGTTTCTTCCACAAATTTCTCCAGAAATTCCCAACAAAACTTTGTATCCATGTCAGACACAATACTTATAGGCAATCCATGTAACCTTACAACTTCTGAAAAAAACAGATTAGCAATATGAGTTGCATCATGAGTCTTCTTGCATGAAATGAAATGATCCATTTTATAAAATCTATCTACCACAACATAAATGGAGTCATTTCCTCTTTGAGTTTTTGGTAAACCAAAAACAAAATCCATACTAACTCCATCCCATGTTTGGTTTGGTATTGGAAATGGCTGTACAATCCGGTATTTTGGCTTCTCCCTTTAGCATGCTGGAAAATCCTGCATTTCTCAAAAAATCTCTTAACATTAGTTTGCATCTTTGGCTAGTAGTAAAAATATTTTACCTGATCAAATGTCTTTTCTTGTCCTAAGTGTCCAGATAAGCCTCCACTGTGTTTTTCCTTAATTATGTTTTCCCTCATGGAACATTTGGGAATACACAGTTTGTTATTTTTAAATAGCAAACCTCCTTGGATAAGATAATCCAACCAGTGGCTTCTATTATGAATTTTTGGATTTTGTACAGCCGCATAAATGTCTTTAAATTCTACATATTTATACATGTCAACCATCTCTTCAAATCCTACAACACCAATTTTTTAATTCCTGCACAATTTAATTCACTCTGATCAAAGCATCAAAAACTTTGTTCAACTTACTGCTTGTATGCTTAATCACAAAAGTAAAAATTTGCAAAAACTCTACCCACTTGGCATGCTTTTGGTTCAATTTTGGCTAGTTATTTATGAACTGTAATGCATGATTATTAGAATATAATACAAACTCTTTTGGTAACAAATAATGTCTCTGTTTTTTTAAAGGTTGCACAATAGCATAAAAATATTTATCATAAAATGAGTATTTATTCTTAGCTTCATTCAGTTTCTCATTGAAATATGCTATTGGCCTCTGTTCTTGACTTAAAATTGCTCCAATTGCAACTTTGCTAGCATCAGTTTCAACTTGAATTTTTTTCAAAACCTGGCAAAGCCAAAAATGGTTTTTTTATAATTTTCTTCTTCAACAACTTAAAGTTTATGTTTGTTGCTTCTGTCCACTTAAATGGATGATTAGTTTCCTTGATTGTTTCAATAATTGGTGCACAAATCTGACTAAAAATACTGATAAATTTCCTGTAAAAACTTGCAAGACCATGAAATCTTCTTACCTCAAATATGTTTCTTGGAGTTGGCCAATTCAAAATTTCTTGGAATTTTTCTAGGTCCATTTTCAAGCCTTTTTTAGAAACTACGAATCCCAAATAAACTATATCTTCCTTCATAAAATCGCATCTCTTCAAATTTATTAGCAGATTCTCTTTCTGCAAAGTTTTTAGAGCCAAATTGAGGTGCTCCAAATGTTCTTCTTTACTTTGAATAAAAATTAGAATATCATCAAGATAAACAATTACAAACTCGCCTGCATACTCCTTCAAGAGTTCATTCGTTATCTTGTTATCACAAAATTGTAATTGATTGGCTACTGATCAGACAACTTAGTGTAACTGTTTCAAACTAGCTTTTGACTGAAGCTTAGCCTCTTCAGTTTGAGAGGGCTCTCTCAAAGGGATTTTATGATATTGGTTAATGATAGTGCTAGATGGCTAACTCTATAGAATTTGTATCTTGTTTTTTTATGATTGCAGGTTGAAATAATATAGGCTTTCTACCATTGGGCTTATGGAATCAACAATCAGTATTTTTAGTGGCAAGGTTTCTTGACATGGAAGCTGAGGCAAATAAGGGTCTTTAACAAAGTCAATTCAGTCATAAAACATAGGAAAACATAGTCATTTCATTACTAAAGGAAGTCAGAGCATAGAGTTATGAATTCTGAGTAATAGAAATGAAATCTATTACAAGTGATAAAACATAAGATGTAGATCAATAAGACATTAAAAACCCCATGATGATCTCAGGTCTATAAAGAAGAAAGTCACTCTGTATTACTGATATGAGTCAAAATACATAAAGCAGCAACTTGGTGTAAAAAATCTCCAACCCTTGACTACTTCGATGCTTTTTCTTTAAATAGACATTCTTACAACAAGGATGATCTGCTTGGTGGCTAGATTCATCGAATTATCCTATGACACATCACATAATTGAAAAATATGACTTCTAACAAGAAAATGATAGCTACACCTTAAAGAAGACATCTCCTAATAGGATTCTAACTCCTATTTATTACATACTCTACCTTATCTTGTGGAACAATTACATAATATTTACAAAATAAGCATTACATGCTCGAAAGATACATGATAGATTCATTTTCACTTTACATATTTAAGACTCTCCTAGACATGTGGAACAAAACCTATTTTTCAGGAATGTATAACCCTTATCTTCAACGAGAGCTTTGGCTAATGACCTGTCTCCATAACACTTCGTTCGAGTCACACATATTTGATGTTAAAGTCCCTTGACATGTTGGAGGAGTCCAGCTGTCGAAAACTGCCATTAATATGCTCCAAAACTATCAAAAATAACTCGCTACGAAAATAAGACATTTCGTAGCGAGCTTTGGTAGCGTTGAAAAAGTAGCTTCTGCACCCAATAAATTTTCTCCTTTGTTGTTCTATGGTGTCAACCAAGTAATGACACATCACCACCATCAAAATCCCTCCTTGAAAAATACAAAAAGTGACTTTAGAGGCAAAAAGGCTGCTATAGGTTTATTCCTAGCATTTTCCTGGCTTTAAGCCTAGGAAATGCTACGAAATTGTGTAAAAGTGTAGAAATTCCAGATTTCAAAACTGTCTCCAAAACGTGACCTCTAGTTGTAAAAACTTGATCTTATGCATGTAATTAACTTCACTAAATCATATTTAACCTCAAATTATAGTCCCTGTGGTGTTTCTTCCTCATTTATGATCAGTTGAGTAATGGGCTCCTCAACTATAGTCATCTTCAAACCTTTCTTCTCCAGCACTTCATGAATCAGTTCTAATTGCTCATGAAGGTCTTTGACTAGGTCATTTAGTGTCCTATTCTTCGAATGTAAGTGCATATTTACCTTTTTGATATGCTTGAACTCTTTTCTTAGTGGTTGAGTCCACTTTATCAGTTTTTCTGTGTTGTCCAAGGTCTTAGACTCTAGAGACACTTGTGACTTGATCCTCCCAAATATTTCTCATCTGTTCAAACTACACTCTTTCAGCTAGATGTTTCTTGGCCTTTTTCCTCAAGATTGATATCCCTTCACTTGCATATTTCAACTGCTCCTTCAGGGTTTCAACTTCTGTCTTTTCAATGATTTTATCTTTTCCCTTCATTTTCTTGATGACTAGATCTTATTTTGCAGGCGAGGAGAGGTCTATGATGCTTGGTGGTGGCTGAGCAGTTTCACTTACCTTTTGATTTTCTTTGCTACTTTCCAAAACTTTTCTGGCATTTCTTGTCATTGGTTTTCTAGCTTGAAACATAAATCTAGCATCATCACCTGCAAATTCTAATTTCTTAGCTATTTTTCCTTTCTTAAGCTTCCTTCCTCCCTCATCTATGTCTTCAGCTTGGACTATGGGAGTCTCTTCAATATCAATGGCATGAAAAATTTCCTCTAAGTTACCTTTAGCCATTGTTTGACTCCTTGTAACCTTCTTGCTGCCATGTTTACTAACTTTTGGCCTTTGTTTTGTAGGTGTAACTTTGGGTGTATCATCCTTCTGTAATGGCTCTGTCTCCATGATTATTGGCTCAACTCGCTCTGCTGCTGTAGGTGATGGAATATCTCTAGGTTTTGGAGTTCTTTTAGGAGTGACAACATCTACTTAAAAACCACTTATGAACATAAAAGATGACCAATCTCTTCTTAATCTTTTTAACTCCTCTAACACCAACAACTTGATCAAATTGTTAGTCATCAGTAATTTTTACTATCTGCAGATGACTAAATATTGGTTCTAGATTTCTAAAAATAAATTCCCTGAATATTGTGAGTTTTAGAAATCTCACTGCCTTCATTATCCTTATAGAAAATGTTTCACTATTCTACCATTTTTCCATTCCATGGTCACCCTGCCACTCCTAAAGGACTCCTTATGGGCTTGTGCCACTCATCTCCATCCTTTTTCCCACTTATGACCTCATTACTATGTTTTTCCCTTGCCCATAAATCTACTTTACATATAGGGTTACCTATAGCCTAACTCATTCCCATGATTATCCAGGTTCCTCAAGCATTGATGGTATCAAAAATATCTCTGTAGGTTCTTTAGATAAGTCAAGTACATTGGATTTTGGATCTTCAATACACCATTTTGTCAATACTGCGTTTTTACACTTGAAGACTCCAAGCCAATTTTAATTCAAAGACAAGGTCAAAGAATCTTCCCATTAGGTAAGTGTTTAAGGCACTAATTTTCCTTTGCTAGAAAGTTTCCAAAGAAGTTTGTCTTATCAAGTCATAAATTGCAAGTGAAGAAAGGGAAACAAGTTGGTCTTGGAAGGAGAACTGGGATTTTGAGCTAAATGGCCCTCTTAAATGTCAAAACATTGACCACTTACAGAAAATCACATGGAGGAGGTACACCAAAAACCAAACATGAAGAGAATTTTTTAAGAAATTATGGATGAAATAGGGGAAAAGGTGAGGTGAACTGAACAAAAATGAATGAACTTGAAAGGGCTATAGAGAACTTAGAAGACAACACTGATAATTGTTTTCAAGCACTCCAAACACCTAGGGTTTTGGAAAGATGGTCAGAAAAGGTGGAATGAAGAGGTAAACTCTATGATGACAGCAAAGGAAGGTTTTGAAAGTGCTGCTGTGTACAAGCATCCCAAATTTTCCAAGTTAAATATATCATTTCCTCAAAGGGAAAAGGTGTAAAGGATATCAATCAGAAAGGTAAATTCAAGGTTTTTAGTCACCTACCAAGAAAAGGTTGATTTGAGTTTCAAGGTGAGAACAAAAGAGGTTTTGAAAATACTTCCTTGTGTTTTAGTTCCTAAGGTTGTCAAAAGTGAATCTAGAATGCTTCAAAGATCAAAAGGAGAGACAAATTTCATGTCTCCAACAAACTGCCAGCCAAGGTGAAAAAGCTAAGTTTCATGATGTAAATCAAGAAGGATTTGGAAGGTGTCACTGTTTGATCAGATTCCATACTTTTCAAAAGGAGTTTGTGTTGAGATTCAACAAGATGATGAGCTTAGTGAAAATCAATCACCTTCGCTAAGTGGGCCCGTAGGCTATTTTTAGGTGTAAGTCTATTTTTATACTATGTCTATTTTTAGACATGGTGATCAGATTTCACAAGTTGCAGGATGCTATTTTTGGATGGTTGGTCAAGTTGGAAAAATAGATGAAATTATATTTTTAGAATATTGGGCGAAGTCTATTTATAGATCGTCGATCTAAAAATAGATGTGTCGATTATTATTAGCCCTTAATAATAATCAGACTCTAAATATCAATTTATTCTCTTGGAGCACTTAATTTTCGTGTACATATTTGGAAAATCAATGGGATGAAGTAATTACACCATTCCTAGGGTTTACTCGTGGTTCATGCATGGAGGACTCAGTTATAACTGAAGTGGAAAAGTTACGAAAGAGTTAGAAGAGTAGTTCATGGAGTTATTATTGAGTTTAACTCAGTTAATGGAGTTAAAATCAGTTGAGCTAGTTGTATCTATTCTAACTAAATGATACACTAGTGAGAGTGGAGCGAATTAATTAGTCAATTAATTCACAAATAATAACTCATTAATCAACTGAACAAAGGTGAAAGGTTAAGATGGACTATCCGTTGTGACTATAGTGATGCATTGATTGCATCACACACACATTGGAGTTTCCAATGAGGATTGCATAGTGCAAGAAAGGTAGATTCAAATTCATTCAAGGGTCTTCTTCAGCAAGGATTGCGTAGTGGAGGCAGGCTATCAGGTGGCAAGAAATCGGTGCATGGATTTGCATATTTCTTCTGATTAGTGTGTGATGATTGACCGTACTGAGAGCTTGATGTACTAAGCTTTGTATGAGATTGTTACATGATCTCCATGATACATAATATATGATAGTTTTGGTTTTTAGCTTCAGGATTTCCCGTTTAAAACCTGTGTTATGTGTGATTGCTTTTATTTCTTCATGTACTTGCAATTGAGTTTTTTTTAATTTCTGCAAAAGATTAATAGTGGAAGGATTCTATATTTAGCAAGAAGATAAATATTGTTAGAACAGGAGAATATGGATATATACATGCATATCTTGTATATAATTTCTACATGGTATCAGAGCAGTGTTAATTCTTGAAGATTGCAATTGTGAAGAATTGTTGAGTTTGTGCTGGTGGACAATTCGAATTTGCTGTAGAAAATTCTTGGTGCGACAGTTGAGTATACATTGAAATGTCTTTCAATGGGTTGCAATTGGAGTAATCCCTTGATGGTAGCTCGAATTACATAGCCTGGAAGGATAGGATGGAGGTGGTGCTAGAAGATAATGGACTGAAGGAGTTCATCAATAGCGATGTTCCTAAGCCGGGATCTAGCGATGTTGCATTACTTGATGCATGGCAAAATAAGGTAGCAAAGATAAGAAGAATTCTGTTGGAAGGTGTGAAGGACCATATTGTGTCCAACCTTCATGGGAAATCCACTCCATTTGGAATGTGAAAGGCTTTGACAGATTTTTTCCAAACCAGCAACGACCACAGGAAGTTGGCGCTGAAAAATAAGCTCAAAAAAATAAAAATGGAGAAGAGTGACAATATTCCAAAATATCTCATGAAGTTTGTCCACTGTAGGGATGAACTGGGAAGTGTGGGGATTAATATTTATTATAAAGACTTGGTGAGCTTGGCTCTCCTTGGGCTTTCGAAGAGTTGGCATAGCTACGAAGACTTTGTCAATGGACGGGAGAAACTGCCGGGATGGGAGCGACTTTGGTCGGATCTTGTGCAGGAGGAGATAAGGTGAAGTACCAGGGATGGCTCTTCATCAAATAATGAAGATGATGAGAATTTTGCTTTGGCTGCCAAAGAAAGGAAAAGGAAGGGGAAGAAATCCCATCCAAAATCTGAAGCTAAAGGCAAGAAGTAGGATTTGTCCAAGGTGAAGTGTTTTCATTGTCATGAACATGGGCATTTCCCCACTAACTTCCCACAGAAGAAGAAGAAAAAGAAGGTTGTTGGAGCTGTAGTGGGTGAGGCCTTAGCCTCGCAATTGAACTTGATTTCTCTTTTATCACATGCTTGGTTTCAAGCTCAATGGTATTGGTGTGGTATCTTGATAGTGGTGTGTTTTTCCATATGATGACAGACAAGGAGTTGTTTAGTGACTTGGAGGAGAAGGACCTCTAAATGCATATAGAGATGGGAAACAATGGTCGATACAGTGCGACCAACATTGGGACCATTACCTTTGAGAGGGAGTCAGGTAATCCATTTCTGTTGAAATATGTTATGCATGTTCCAGGTCTGAAGAAGAACTTGGTCTCGGTTGCAATGTTGGAAGACAAAGGTTATGACGTTGTTTTTATCAATGGAAAAGCTTTCCTGCAACAAAAAACAATGTATAAAACCAAGAGGATAGGGATTCGAGTTAAGAATCTCTATAATCTGGAGGTATGGTTGTGCCGCAATGACGGGAAAAGCAGAAGAAGTGGTGAGCCAGGATGAGGGCGAATTATGGCATAGGAGATTGGGCCATCTTCACCATGGCGCTTTGAATATTTTGCAGCAGATTTATATTGGACTTCCAAAGGGTACTCTTGCATAGTCATATTAGTGCAAGGGATGTACTATGGGTAAGGTTGTGAATACCACATTTTATGAGAAGGAGAACCGTGCTTCGGTGATCCTTGAGAGAATTCACATAGATGTGTGTGGACCTTTCTCGGTTTCTTCAACAACAAAAAACATGTATTATGTTATATTTGTTGATGACTATTATCGTAGATGCTGGATCTTCTTCATGCAGAAAAGGAGTGAATAATTCTCAAAGTTCTGTGAGTTTAAAGCATTGGCGGTGAAGGAGTTGGGGAAGAAAGTGAAAGCTCTACGGAGTGATAATGGTGATGAATATATCTCGAATGAATTCAAAGACTTCTGTAGAAAAGAAGGAATTCAAAGAGAACTCATAGCACCTCATAACCCATATCAGAATGGGGTCATGGAGAGGAAGAACAGAACGATCATGGTTGTTGCATGAGCTATGTTACATGACCAGGGCCTACTAATGCACTTGTGGGCAGAAGCATGCAACACTGTGGTTTATGTGAAAAAACGTTGTCCTCATAGAGTACTTGGCATGAGTACACCTAAAGAAGCTTTTACTGGTAAGAAGCCCGATATTTCTCATTTGAATATTTTTGGCTCATTTGTTTACATTAATTGTGACAAAGGATTCCAGGAAGAAGTTGGAGCTAACTGCAGAAGTTGGGATATTTTTGGGGTACATAGAAACACCCCATAATTATCGTGTGTATTTTCCAGACAGTTGGATGACTGTGGTATGACGGGATATAAAATTCAATGAGGTGAAAGCCATTAAGTTATTGCTTGAGATGGAGCTACACTTGCATGCAAAGGAGGAACTTCTTGTTCCCAAAGATGAGCCTCTAGATGTGGATCAGCCATAGGAGGAGATTCATGGAGTGGAAGAGTCCACTCATGCAGAACCAAAAATTAGACAAGGCAGAAAGCATACCACAGAATATGAGAGACTGAAGCTTGATGTGGCACAGAATGTAGGAGTCCCTACATCACAACGCAGATAGAGACAGTCACCTGATATTTTTACTTGATACATGGCTCTTATGAGCAAGTGTATCGTGACATAGCCATATTCTTTTGAAGAAGCAGTGCAGGAGTCCACATGGGTAGATGCCATGGTGGAGGAGTATGACTCCATTGTCAGAAACAGTGCTTGGGAGATTGTTCCAAGGCCAGTGGGTAAATCAGTTTTAGGATCAAGATGGATCTACAAGGTAAAGCAAGCTACTGATGGGAGTGTCGAGAAGTATAAGGCAAGATTTTTTTCCCAAGGCTTCTCATAGATCGAGGGGATTGATTTTGAAGAAACCTTTGCACCTGTCGCACAATATTCTTCCATAAGGACCATCCTTTCTCTCTCAACACAGATGGGTTGGCACATTCATCAGATGGATGTGAAGATTGCATTCCTTAATGGGATAATTGAGGAAGAGGTGTACATTGAGCATCCTGAAGGATTTGAGATCTTTAGCAGCGATTCACATGTGTGCAAACTCAAAACATTGTTGTATGGGCTTAATCAAGCACCTCGTGCTTGGTATACATGGATCAACAACTATTTCACTGGACTTGGCTTCACCAAGAGTGAGGTGGATGCAAACCTGTACCAAATTGTGGTAGAGGGTAAGATTTTAATCATTGTTATTTATGTTGATGATCTAATACTAATGGGTGATGAGCAGTTGATACACTCATGCAAAGTAGATCTTGCAAAGGAGTTTGAGATGAAGGATTTGGGCCTCCTTCATTATTTCCTTGGATTGGAAATATGGCAGCGGGAAGGTGAGTTGTTTGTGTCTCAAGGCAAGTATGCTCGGGAGATACTGGATAAGTTTCACATGCAAGGTTGCAAGCCTATTGACACTCCTCTTCCAAGAAATTGGAGGAAAGAGGATGCTACATGGGCAGAGGTACTGGATGCCACTGTTTATCGATAGTTGGTGGGTTCACTCATGTATTTAGTTAATACAAGACCAGACATATGCTATGCGGTGAAATAGCTTTCACAAGCGATGGTTAAGCCTACCAAACTCTTTTGGAAGGCAGGCAAGCATGTCCTTAGGTATCTCAGGGGCACATCTGAGTATGGATTATGGTACAGAAAGACGGATGAGGTGAAGTTGCATGGCTTCACGGATGCAGATTAGGCAGGCAGCCCAATGGACAGAAAGAGCACATCAGGAGGGATTTTCAGTATCGGATCTACAACATTATCTTGGTACAACAGGAAACAAAGATCTGTGGCACTCAGTTCAACGGAAGCAGAATACATGGCAGCAAGTCAAGCTACATGTGAGGCTATCTAGATGAGGAAGATCTTGGTCAGTTTGTTCGTTTCACATTTAGATCCTATAGTGATACATTCTGATAATCAGATTTGCATTAAACTCTCGATTAATCCTGTGTTTCATGATAGATCTAAATATATTGATATCCGACATCATCATATCAGATATTGTGTGCAGCAGAAGATCATGTTGCTTCAGTACATTCTTATGGAAGATCAGGGTTCAAACATTCTGACGAAGGCGCTCACTTGGAGAAAATTCAAATACCATAGAGGTAGGACCGGGGTGAAGGATAATCCCTATATTGTTGAGAGGGAGTTTTGAGATTCAACAAGATGATGAGCTTAGTGAAAATCAGTCAGCTTCGCTAAGTGGGCCCGCAGGTTATTTTTAGGTGTAAATATATTTTTAGACATGGTGATCATATTTTAGAAGTTGCAGGATGCTATTTGTGGATGGTAGGTCAAGTTGGAAAAATATATGAAATTCTATTTTTAGAATATTTGGCGAAGTCTATTTATAGATAATCGATCTAAAAATAGATGTGTCGATTATTATTAGCCCTTAATAATAATCAGACTCTAAATATCAACTTATTCACTTGGAGCACTTAATTTCAGTGTATAGATTTGGAAAATCAGTGGGTTGAAGGAATTATGCAATTCCTAGGGTTTACTGGTGGTTCATGCATGGAGGACTCAATTAGAACTAAAGTGGGAAAGTTATGATAGAGTTGGAAGAGTATTTCATGGAGTTGTTATTCAGTTTAACTAAGTTAATGGAGTTAAACTCAGTTGAGCTAGTTGTATATAGTCTAACTGAATGATACACTAGTGAGAGTTGAGTGAATTAATTAGTTAATCAATTCACAAATAATAACTCATTAATCAACTGAACAAATATAGCAGTTAACTACAGTGCATGTCAGTTCCAGTGCATACCCAGTGGAGAGATAGGTGAAAAGGCAAGATGGACTATCTATTGTGACTATAGTGATGCATTGATTGCATCACACACACATTGGAGTTGCCAATGAGGATTGCGCAGTGCAAGAAAGGTAGATTCAAATTCATTCAGGGGTATTCTTCAGCAGGGATTGTGCAGTGGAGGCAGGCTATCAGGTGGCAAGAAATCAATGCATGGATTTGCAGATTTCTTCTGATTAGTGTGTGACGACTGATTGTACTGAGAGCTTGATGTACTAAGCTTTGTATGATATTGTTACATGATCTCCATGATACATAATATATGATAGTTGGGGTTTTTAGCTTTAGGATTTCCCATTAAACAACTGTGTTGTGTGCAATTTTTTTTATTGCTTCATGTGTTTGCAATTGAGCTTTTTTAAATTTCCGCAAAAGATTAATAGTGGAAGATTATGTATTTAGCAAGAAGATAAATATTGTTAGATCAGGAGAATCTGGATATATACATGCATATCTTGTATATAATTTCTACAGTTTTACATCCTAAAATGAGAAAAACATGATGTTAAACTCCAAGGTGAAATCCAAATAGGATTTTGAGGCTACTGCCGTGTAAAATAAATGTGTCAAGCTTCAAGAGTAAAAGGAAAATCCACTTCAATGTTTTTATGTCACCTGCAAAAAAAAAGTGTTAAAGGACATCAATGAGAAAAAATAAGAGTGTACTTAATGATCTAAGTCATCTGCAAAGAAAAAAGGCTATAGAGTTAGTAAGAAAGGAAGAAAAAGTGAAAAAGACTTAAGACATTAGGAAATGGGTTTGCAAAGATTAAATTTAAATCCCAGGCATGTAAAAGGTCATTTTTTTTTTCATTTGACTCATTGTTCCCTTGTAAAAGAGTTAGAAGTGCTCAAGAGTGAAGAATTTTGGGTTTTCAAACCAAATTTCGGCTAAGTATTGTGGCACTGTGCACTCAGGTTGGTGCTGCGCCCCTGGAAATTGGTGTTGCGTGTTTAGCACTTTTTCCCCATAAATTTTATTAAGGCACTACGCGCTTGCCCGATTTTTCCCGAAATGCCCGCTAAAATACCTTGGCACTGCGCGCCTGGATTGAACACTGCGCCCTTGGCCTTGGTGTTGCGTGCTTGGCCAGAAGGGCCTCCTACATCATTTCAACACTCAAAAGCCCTAAAATTTTCTCCAAGTCATCACCAAGGGTTTTTCAAGCATCTTGAAGGGGTAAGTACATGAAATCAACTCCTCTCCAAGCTTTTTGTTATCATTTGATTAAAGGAATTGAACCCTAAGGAGATAACCTAAATGTCATGCTTAAAATTACTGATTAAGCCTCATTCATCTGCCTGCAAAGAGAGTCAGTGACAAACAGAGGGTTACATTGTTGGATATTTTTCACTCACCTAAGGCTATGCCTACACTCACTCCATTCACTAAATCAGTGCCTTACATTACAAAAATATTGACCATTTCATTGCCTTCTTTCATATCCATTTTCCATCAGTGCAAGGTGTTTTAACATAGAGTTTGAACAATCAACAGAGGGTGGTAATTGAGTTTTGCCTCTCACTCACATTCATATACCTTTACCCTCTCTCAATCATCTAATTCAATTATATAACTTCCTCTTTCATCACCATGCCTTAAACTCATTTCCATTTACAGTCTTAGGGTTTTCAAAGGTAGAGAGGTCAAAATGTCAGAAAGAGAGGGCAGTGGTAGTGAAGGGGAAGGCCAAATGCCAAGGAGGCATCAACACAAAGGTGGGAGGATAAATAGGTTTGAACCATTAAACACAATAGAGCTAAATGAATCTCCCTTAACTGTCTCCTAATTCCAAAATGTAGGCTGCTATAAATTTTGTGAAAGGGTACAACATGTGCAAAACCACCCTGAACTAACAAGGCTTTTCATCATTAACTTGCATGAGAAACAAGTCAACCTTGCAGGGGTAAACTTTGAGCTGTCTGTTGATGCTATTTCCAATGCTACTGGGATACCTAGTGTAGGGGAGAAATGGTTCAAGAAAGCCAATCTAGACATAAGCCACTATGAATCATATCTAAAACCTAGGTACAAAGAGTATAATAAATCCATTTTTCCTTTCTCTCATTTTCTGGAGAGATATGCACCTATGATGAGGATCATTATGAAATATTTTACATGTGAGGGAAGGTTATTTAGGCTTTACTCCTGTTAGTGTCCCGTGATTTGGCTGATTGGCAAGCCAAATGACAGTGTAACATCAAACCAAGCTTTGGAGCCCGAGGACCTAGCCTTCCTGGACTCAGAGAGGGCTCTCTCTATATGCGTAAGGGATATCTGTTTGTTTGTTTATTGTGTTCTGATTTTAGGCTAGTTATGAAGTAAGTTTTTGATTTTTGTTTTTTAAGTTGTGAGGTATGAAACCGATCAAAGATATAAAATAGATAACAAGATGTTAGATTAACTGGGCTATGGGGTCAAAAGGTCAAGAAAGCTATTAGATGACGATACAAGGCTGTTGAAGGGCCGATTTGATTCAAGGTAGAAAGGATCTTTGGGTAAAATGGAGTAAATGGACATCAAGTTTGTGAACAACAAATAGTTTCAAGCATCACTGGTTCAATAGATAACATAAACATGGTAGGGCAAACCATTAATCATGCAAAATGTAACTATAAACTAATCAATACATAGAAACAAACATTCAAGCCATGCATAGAAGTATAAGACCCTCTAACTTTGGGAAATGGCTATCAGACTTTGGGGAAAACACATAAGACGGACTAACAACTCAAAACACTATGCCGGAACGCCTAAACACAGTACTTCAAGTTATTGAGCACTTTGAACAACAAGATTTTCATAGTTTTAGGCAAAGGGCTAGATCGGGACTAGGCCTCCTTGGTTCAAACAAAATGATAATCTTAATCAGTCAAAGAGATAGTTTCATGGCTGGAACTATGGACAGTCATAGGTAAGCAGGGCACACCATACATCCTACTCAACATGCATAGAACTTATGAATAAAACTAGCAACAATATCCTTAAGTTACTAAAGAGCAGTTAAGAATTCTTTAGTGCAACTAAGGAAGAAGAAAACATAAAAACTATGAAGATTCAGGAAATTTGAGGTGCCTCCATGGGCATATCTCAAATTTATTCTCCACTGATCTATAGCAAGCAAGAAACATGTATCATGAATGAAAACTAGAAGACAAAAACAAAGCAAGAAACACTATACCATTCTACCATGTCATGGAATCCATCAACAATCCTTCATCATCCATCCAAGAACATTCAAGAGGCAATCCAAAAGCATAACACAAGTATTTTCTCCAAAGCTCATATGACCATATATTACTTCTCTTCTCAAGTTTCAGCCTTGTTTACAAATGAGATCTTGTGGAATAAATAGGCTCAAGTGAGGAAAACCTCATGGTTCAACTTCCTCTCCTATTGGCCTAATCAAAATATCTAAACTTGTCCTTGAGGCTTTGCAAAGCCCAAGGCACAAAAATATCTCATAAAATATCTAAAAAGTGCTAAAAAAGGAAAAATAATTGACTTTGCATCATTTTCCATGTGCAAAAATAGCTAAACGCACATTTGGAAAAAGCAGATTTTAGAGGTTCAAAAATTACAAAAATACTTCAAATTTTCATCAGCAAAAGGTCCCCTGACTTGCCGGAAACATTTGGCAGCCTTATTGATGTCGAAACGAGGCTCATGATAGCTCGTTGAAAATCTCTGAGTGTCTACTTTCTGGAGCAACTGAAATTTCCCCAATCTGATGTCTGGAAGTCCTCCAAATCTGCACCTGTGTGTAAAAAACCAGAAATTTGTAGTCTGCTGATAGACCAGGCAAAGTGTGCAAAAAGAGAGTGTTTTTCACCGTTTTGAGGGGGAAAATGACCTCCAAATTTTCTGAAAATTGCTGAGGGCATGCTCATGAAATTATGGCATCCAATGATACCATTCTCCTCCTTTACGAATCCTCAAAATAAAATGGCGAATTTATGAGTTTTTGACCAAAAACTCAAAAATGCCAAAAAACCAAAAATTGTCAAAATGTGCCCAAAATTGGCCTGCATGACCCTCAAGGGTCCTTGGCAACATGCTCCGAAACTGAAGCCAAAATTTCAAGTGCTGATGTGCCTTTCTTCTCTTTCCGTGCCGAGCGCTTCTTGAAACTGCTGTTTATCACTACTGAGTTACTGTTGTTCAGCACTCTTCTCCTCTCTTTCCTGCTGCTGCTCATATTTATCACTGTCATGCTGCTCCTGTTGTCTTGCCTAGAGGGGCATCTTGATCTAGATGCGCTCCTGAAACACCAAACTGCTTCAAAGTCTTTGAAATGCCTTCTTTAAATCAAATTCTGTCAACCCACTGTTTTGATAAGGAAACAGTGTTTCTGTGGATGTTTGTGCAAAATGCTCTCTTTCAATATAAAACCTCGGCCCCTTTAAAATGTGGCCTTCCCAACCTTCGATATGTAATTCAACCAGCAAACCCTTTAAGAAGAAAAAACATAGTGAAAGGAAGATAAGCAGTCAAGTGAATATGCTGTGTATAGTGACAAGGTCACCCTGCTCTGTGATGTTTGGAGGCCAATCAATATATTCTTGTATCTTTGACCGAGGTAAACTTCTCTACTTCACAATCTTTCCCTTGTCTTAGTATGCTAATCAACCAACAACGCTCACACCATACACACAGTCACCTTTAGTGTAGACACACAGTGAATTTCACTGTTCATAGAACAAAGGTGACAGATCTTGGAAATGTTTCAAAGGTTTCACCAAAGCCTGCAAGAGTTTTAACTTTCAAACAATCAAGGCTCCCTATCAATGTAAAACCCTTGTCTCTGTAGAAAATTTCTTTGCTCCATATGAATATCAACTTATCAAATAAGCTCGAAGAACAAAAAAAACAGTCAAGTAGAATACACAGTGAAAAACTGTCTTTTTCTGTGGTTTATAGGGGTAACCTGCCCTTTGATGCCTTGAAGATATAAGATATCTTGTTCTTTGATTAGGAAAGGTGAAAACACACAGCTCTTAGTTCAACATATTCTCTTTTCCCTGTAGGCACCTTTATCATCATATCAAACACTCTAGCACAACTTTAAATAATGGATATTCACACAACAAAGCACTGTTTTTCATATATGGTGATGTAGCAGTTTAAATGTGGATAAGCTCCCCTTTGATCGAACCTTAACCCTTATATGCAGCTCAAAAGATATATGATGATATATAAACTAAGTCAAACTCAACGATCTGCCTTATTTAACTCTTTCATTCTTTGCACTTATTCGAATCATATACCCTCAGTCAAAGTCATTATTTATAAGAGAGGTTAACAGGGCTTGTTTTGTTTTCTATGATGTGGTAAGAGAGGCCTGTAGCTTTCAATCATAAAAACTCCCTTCAAACAAGAACTGCCTTTTTTTTTTATGCTCCACTGTCCCTCATATCAGTTTGACAATATCTTGAACTGCCCATGGCACTTTACTCACTGCTATGTTTTATGAACTGGAAGGTCAAGACATTGTTTTGTCTTTTCAACACCCTGAAGAGAACTTTTACCAATGAACAGGTGACCTATGAATGACTTCCATGGCTGAAATTAAGGCTACTGCTTTCAAATTTCAAGTATTGAGTCTATGCTTTTAAAACAATGCCTCTGTCTTTCAACATTCCTTTAGAAGGTAGTTTATCGATTTTCAAATATTAATATACCCCATCATTTTGCTATTTCATCTCTAGCCAAAATGACCACAGCAAATCCTGTTTTTGAAATAAAAACACAGAGCTCGAAACTATGACCTTACACCGTGATTTTTATCTCTTTTCTCCACTCAAAATTTTTGCAAAGGGAAAAAAGGCACGTAGAATACCTTCAAAACTTGATGACAGGCCTGCTCGAGCACTTTGGACCAGCCTTTAGAGGTTTTTAGGAGGTGTTTATCGTTGGGAATGTGCGCGGCATGTTTATATGGAAGAGCGCCACACGGAAGGGTCACTGTCGGGTCGACATGACCCAAATCTACAGGCGCGTCGCACGCCTGTGTAACCCTTTGTATTTTGTGCACAAAGGAGTGCCACGCAACTATACAGGAGCGTCGCGTGGCTTTCTGGCCCAAAAAACCTATATTTTTTACTTAAACACTTATTTTCTAGTTTTATGAACAACAAGAGGAGTTTGCTTCGTGCGTGGAGAAAACCAAAAGAGCTTTGCCATGGTCAAATTGCCCTTGCATTGGAAAAGAGAAACAAAGAGCCCTACGAAGTGTTTTGATGAAGATTTTGGCAATTTTTTGAAGAAGGCCTTTGGGTTAAGACCAAAACTTGAAGTTCATGCTTTTTCCAAAACATAAATGAAACTTTCTTCTGTTCAAAACCTATAGTGGCAAATGGTCATCTCCTTATAAGCTTGACCTTCCCTTTGTGAAACGAAACAACCTCTTTCGAGACTTAAAACTTCCACTGCTTCTTTTGGAGAGAAAACTGCTTCCCTACTCTGTTTATCTGTACTTTGGAATGAAAAACTTCTCTGAGCCTTATTTAAGGATTGCAGATATGCCCTTTTAAATGCAACTATCCTTTTGCTAGGAGAAAAACTCAACTTGTAATTTCAAATTCCTTTTCCACCTCTTATCTCTGCATAGCATATCCACTGTCATTTGAGTCATATGAGGTCTCTTTTTTGATACTTTGGAGGAGGCGGCCTTACTGCTTTGAAAACCAAAACTGTAATTGTTTGCCCTTGATGCTCTGGAGGAATTTATGTCCTGTTGTGAAGTTGAACTAGCTGGTAGGTGATGTTTGAACTCCTCTCATGAATGTTAGTGCACAACTTCGGTTGCATTTACTCATACTTTCCCACCTCTGTCCACTAAAAAGGGGATTCCTTTTACAATTCTCTTTTCACTTGGAGTGTAACAGTGAGGCGCCTCATGGGCTTTGAATGTTGCTCCAGAGCTATGAAACTCATTGCCATAACCTCTGTCTTAATCTGCTGAAGATTATTTTATGAGCAGGCTTGACAAAAGCTTTCTCTTATACATGATGACAGGCAAACCAACTTTGACAAACATTATTGCTTTTACTTCTGTCTTCAAACATCACTTTGCTTCAGAACACTCTAGTCATTGTTTCACTTTTTTCATTAAAAACAAATCTGCCTTACATTCATTTGCAGCTTTCAATTCAAATTTTGACCATCGCCCTCTGCTTGTAGATGAAGGAGGCGCCTTAACCCTCTGCTTATAGATGAAGGAGGTTCTTGGCCATGACAAATTACAAGTCTGTTTGACAGTGTTGTATTTCTTCTACTGTGTTTTCATGCTGAATGGAGCTGCCAGGTTTTTATGAGAAACTCTCTGTCTGGCAGATATATCTCAGGTTCATGTTTACATTGAGAAGCAGTTGTTCTTCTAAATGTAGATTCAATAAATTTCTTCTGAGATGATGACATGTTTCCTATCTTTGTAAAATCCATAAAACACTGTAAAACACCTAAAATCAGCTTGAGACTGTGGTTTATGCAGTGCTGAGACTTAGGGGTGTGTAAGTGGTGCGACTTAGAGCTGTGATCAATTTCATTTGCAGAGTGGGAGGTCTGTCATGATTGGTCTGTAGCAGATGGAGGTTTTTGGCCTTTTGATGGTTGCCAAGGGTAAAATGCCTTAAAGCGCCACTTCCTAACTTAGGGGAGGCTTTTGAAACAAACTTGGATTGTCCTTTTAGAGCTGATGGGCAGACCAGTAGGGCTAAAGCTAGATAGGATAGTTATAATGAGGTTTCACCTTGACATGGGCGAACTGAAAAGTAGGAGGGCAGAAAAAGTTTTATGAGGGTTTTCTAGATGACAAATTTACATATGGATATCAGCTTCTAGAAAACTCAGCTATGGATTTAGTCATCACAAACAAGTGAAAAATATTGATGACTAACAACTCCTATCACAATAGGCTGCTTATTCAATTTACTAGGGTTAGGATGCTGCACCTACCCTATTACCTCTACAGAAGCATTGATAATATGTCCTATATTTTATAGAAGAGAGATTTCCCCTAGTTGATGCAAAGGCTCTTCCACCAATCACTGATAAAAATGGTTGTGATGCATCAGTTGTTGTAGAAGGGTATTCCATGGGAGGTTTTCATTGCTCATGAGGTGCTCACCAATCCACAAGGCCAACAACAACAAGATTCCCCTTCATCTTCTCATCCTCCCATTCCTCCATCCACTCACACTCCATCGGCACATGATGACTCTTCCACCTCACCATCCACACATATTCCTTCACATCAAGACAACCCTCCTTCATCACCCTCTCACAATGCATCATTCAATGAGGGAAATGACAATGAGCAATCAAATGTCAATGAGGGAGAGGGAAATAATGAATCAAGAAAGGAAGAAGAAGGAAATGAGGAGGCAAGTGGCAGTGAGGGAAAGAGCAATGAAGAAGAAAGAAAAGAAGAGGATGTCAATGAAGAAGAATCCAATGAAGGAGATTAAAATGAAGAATAAAACAGTGAGGGCAGTGAGGTTGATGAGAGCAACAAAGAACACAGTGAAGCTCACAGTAGTGAGGCTAATGACAGTAAAGAAGAAAGCACAAAGGAGGTAAATATCAGTGAAGATGAGGAAAATGAAGCAGAAAGCAGCAGAAATGATGATGGCAATGGAACAAAGATCCCTGATGACAATGAGGCAAACAATGAGGCACATAGCAGTGGTGATAAAAGCAATGTAGAAAATAGTGAAGCAGAAACAAATGAAGACAATGAAGAAGGCATTAGGTCAGAAAGTCAAGATATTAGTGAGGAAAATGTAAATGAGGAATATTCCAATGAATCTGAAAACAATGAAGCACATATCAGTGATAATGTTGACAGTGGCTCAAAGATCCTTGATGGCACTAATGACAGCCAAGCACATGATAGTGAGGTCAGTTAAGCAAATAGTGATGAGGGCAGTGCAGAAAGCAGTAAAAATGATGGCAGTAAGGATGAAGAAGGCAGTGAGGAAAAGACCCATGAAGAAAGCAGCAAGGAAATGAGCCATGATATAAGTGAGGATGATGTTAGTGATAAAACAGAGAGCATTGAAGTAGAAAACAATGATGAGGTTGGAACTAATGATGACAGTGGGTCAAAAGGCCATAATATCAATGAGGATACCCCTTATGATGGAATTCATGATGGTAGCAAGACTAAAGACACTAAAATGATCAAAATTGAACGTTTTTCTTTGACCTACCAAAGAGGAAATATGCATGTGTTTGCTCCCCTCAAGAGGCAAGGGGCCATGCCTTCCACATCAACTAAGCAACTTGACAAAGGCAAAGAAAAGCTCATGCATGAGAAATAAGAAGACCAGCATGAGACTGAACAAGAATTTGAACTCATTCATGTTGACAGTGATGATGAAAATGAGGTAAGGATCTCAAGCATGTTGCTCAAAGGTAAATATGCCCAAATCAAATATTTTCAAGCCAATCTAGGTAGGGCTAGGAATGTCATCCACTATTATGAAGTTGAAAACAAGCAGCTGGAGGCACAAAAGGCCATCTATGAGATCAGAGCTATCAAAGCTCAGAAAGAGGCTGCAAAGGCCAGGGCTAAGCTAGATGAGGCCTTGGATAGATATGGAGAGAATAATGAAGAGGAAGAACAAATTCCTAGGAGGAGGCCAAGAACAATTGGCTTAAAGAAGGCCTTAGCCAAGGAGAGAGAGCAAGAGGCAGCCTTAGCAGAGTAGCTCACTCCAAGTGAGTTTCTTACCATGGAGATTGACTATGACCGTGAACCTTGGATTGAGAGGGCTAATATGCACTTATAGGGTCTATTGGAGAAGACCAAGAGGGATCTTGACCTCCAAAAAAAAATGTCAAGGCACTATGCCTTAAGGAACAAGATTGCAAGGGCCAAGCTCAAAAGAGCCCTTTCAAAGATTCAAGCCCTCAAGGAGGCAAAAGGAAAAGAAAACCTTGAAATCCTTGCCGATTCATCCATACAGGCATCCCAAACACCATGAGCAAGGAAAATTCAAATTTTGGCAACTTTTTGAAAATTTTGGTTTTTTGATTGATTTGGAGGGCCAAAGGCACAATGCCACTTGCACTGCGATATTTTTTGGGGCACCTTTTTGAGGAGTGGCTTACATTTTTGGAATCCTTAGGCCATGAAAATCATCTAAAAAACATTTTAGATCATTTGGAGCAGAACTGGTACTCCAAAAGTGCCAAAAAAACCCAAAAAATCACCTTTCTGCCCTATTTTTAGAGCTGGCATTGCGCCCTGAGTAGTATTGGGAGATTGAGATTTTGGGTAGGAAAATGGACACCAAATGAAAAAAATATATTTGGAAAGTAGACTTGACCAACTTTCCAATGAGCTATCATGGAGCTCATTTGGACATCTGGAAGACCTCCAAACCTTGGTCACAAAACATGGAATTTTTATAGTGCAGGCGCTGCGCCCTTGGCCTTGGCGCTGCGCCCTTGTCTACAAAGTCAACAAAAGACACAAATTTATTGAAAAATATATTTTCGAGGAATTTTGAGGCAAATCACTCCTAGTTAGCTCAGAATTTATGTTTGAAGTTATTTTTCATTTATTACCTTAGATATTTTGTGTCTTGCGCCTTGCATGGTCTCTTTAGACAAAAATGGTATTTATGATGTATTTATAACATTTTGGAAACCCTAGTTAGGGTTTTGGTCCTCCTTTCTATTTAAATACAACATTGAGGCCTCATTGTACATGTTGGATGATTATTGAGAGAAATATAATAGACTTGAAGATTGAGGAGAAATTTGGCTTTGGACTTTGTGAATGTATTGATTTGCATGATGATGGAGCAAGCTCACTTGCAGGATTCCTGAACATAGTTAGTGGTGAAGTATTTCCTATCTAGTGTTTTTTTTCTTATGTTATCATTTTGTTTCATCTTTCTCATGCAGTAGGACAAAAATTTTAGGCTAAGAAATGTTGTTTAGAGGTACCTTAGCTCTGTCTTCTCTCTATTGTTTGTATGTTTTCCTCTGCCAGGTCAGATTAGAGAATCCTTAAATTCTCTCTCGTCCCACTTATGCTTGTTTATCTTAAATATGATTTGATGAAGCCAATGTCAAAGTAGTTCATGGTTAGCCCTGCTCTTTGATGTAACTTAAACATTGTTTTTAAGGTCATTTGAAGTATTAATGATTAGGTTTAGCTGAAGAGGTTTATGATTTTCCATGCCCGTTTTTTCATATTAAATGGTTGCTTTGGAGGCCTTTGCGGCTTGATTAAGGAAATTAGGAGTTCCCTACTCTTTGATCTCTGCTATATCTGTATCTTAAATTTTTTCTTTGCTTGAAGTTGAAATCACTAGAATACTTACAAGTTTCTTGCTTTATATGATTCATTGGATTGTTGTCTTAGTGCTTACTTGCTAGGGTTTGTTCAAAGAGGTTATTGGTATGCCCTGTCTTTATTTATGCATAGTAATCTCAAAGGCCATCCTTGTTAAAGTATTTTTTGAAGGATTATTAACTTCCCTTTTGCACCTACTATGTTCACAATTTAATGTTCACCTCACTCACATAAGCTTTTAGATCCATTTGGCTTTGTTAGACTTGCCCTGTGATATACCCTTGACCTATTGTTGCACTTTTCAAGACTTTTTGCAGACTCCATAGCCCAATGATTTAAACTTCTCTCACTCTATCTATTTTACTTAATAATCTACCCAACCAACCAAACAAACAAACAAACCCTAATCCTTATAACTAGCCTAAAATCAAAACCCTAAAATCTATCAAGTTACATCCTTTACACGAGTATAGAGAGAGCCCTGTCTGAGTCTAGGAAGGCTAGGTCCTAGGACTCCAAAGATTAGTATGATGTTACCCCTGTATATTTGGTCTTTCCAATCTAACAAATTACGGGGACCTAACATAATGGTGATTAGGGTGGGACTCTGAGTCAATAACACCCTAATTATTCCTTAAGAACTCTCAAATCCCTGTCAAACTTAGAAAATCAAGTGTTTGCCAAGATTAATATCTAATTGATTCACCATAATAGCAATATGATGACTCAACTCGAGAAAACCCATTGAAATATTAGTGTTACATAAGAAACTCAGAAAACCCAAAACATCTCTAGATTGGTTTTTGAATTGTTGATGGTGGACAACAAGCCAACCCTAAAATAAGTAAACATCATCCACCTGGCGACTCCACTGGCCTCCAGTAGGCCTAATAGCTCCACTAGTTCTCATAGACTCCTTTGGGATTGTGTAAATCAATCCTAGTAGTTTAAAGCCTAATCACCCATTGTGTGAGTTCAGTAATTATTAAGAGAGGTATGCCTTTTCAAAAACAATCATAAACTTTCAACCTCTCTGTACTTTGGGTCTGAAATTTGGCTTCACAAAGGATTAGCACCAGATCTCACCCTGACCCTAAACCTCCTACCATAGTTGATGATCCAGAAATAATCTTGTGGAAAACTTCTAGGACTAAAGATTCAACTACTATTAGGACCATTCACAAAGCAAGTTCTTTCCCTAAAAACCTCACAGCCTTGCAAGATCCCCAATTTGACTTATACCATAGAAGAAAGTTTTTCAGAACTAAGTCTCAAAGTGGGATAAAGCAGATAGACCTTGAGCCTATATATTTTCAACAGAGTCCTAGTACAAAAGCCTTTCCTTCCACTCCTCCTGATTTTCAGCTTCTCTAAAACTTTGGCTCCTTTCATTCCAAATCTGCTCAATCTCAGTTTGCTGGTCCAAGTACATTTGCCACTCCCATTCAAACATCCACTGTGCAAACCACTCCATTTCATCCTCCACCTCCTCTCACAAACCTTCCTTGGGTTCCTTTACCTCCAATCATGGCATTGTGGTTTGCCCCATTGGTTCTACCCCAACCTTTACTGCCCATGCCTCAAGACTACCAATCTAAAATCCCTCACTTTACTGGAGCTGACTCTACCACTGCCCAACAACATGTAGGTAAGATGAATGATGCCTTTGAATACCAAGAGATAGAAGAGGAGACCATAGAAACAAGATTTTTTTCCCAAAGCTTAAGAGGAGAAGAAAAGAAATGGTTCAAAAACTTAACTCCTAACAACATACATGATCTCCCTTCACTTTATCAAACATTCATAAACAAGTGGGAGATTAAGAAAAACCCTCTCCAAATCCTCTCAGAGTATAACAAACTTAAGAGAAATGTTGGAGAAAGTTTCCAAGACTATTTCACTAGGTTCAATAGTGTATACAATGCACTCCCACCTCACATGAAACCACCACAAGGCCTAGCCTTAGTAAAATTTCTAGAGGGATTTGATCCAGACATGACCTACCAATTGAGAGAAAGAGATCCCCTAACCTTGGAAGACATGCAAAGGGGAGTTGTGAGTGTAGAATCCAATCTAATTTAGAAGAGGGATAAGATGAGGATAGAAAATAAAGTTACATACAAAGAGGAAACCATAGCCTCCACCTCTGATCCTAAAATTGACAATCTAGTTAGTGTAATGGAAATAATGATGGAGAGGATCAACTTGAATGAAAGAGCACCTCTTAGGGACAAGCAAGAAAATCCCCAAAACAAAAATAGAAACCAAAACTTCAGAAGAGAACCTCCTCAAAACATACCAAGAGACAATGACCAACAAATCAGGCATCCTTTCCAAGACAATTATGTAGATGAAGAGGAAAGAGAGACTGAAGAACTGGAAGAAAGCCATGTAAATCTAATAGGTTCTTTCAATGAGGGTGATTTTTTTCTCACAGAAGAAGAACAAGGGCTATTTTCCTCAAACCAAACTGATAGAACATATGAGGATTCTGAAGAGTACAAGATAGGATTAGAAATGCCATCATGGAGGTTCATAGGTAGTATGGCCTTAGGAGTAAGAAAACCCAAGATGCCTCCAAGAAAAAAAAAATAGAAACTGTTGTTAGAAAGACCCCTGAAAACATCCTTAAGAAGACAGCAGAAAACACCAACATAATGGCTAAGACTCCTAATAAAAAAAAAGAAAAAAATAGCCAACATAATGGTGACCCAAGCTGCCCTAGTACATCAATTAATGGCCCTAGAAAAACTACTCCAAATGACAGTCCTAATAAAAATCAGCAAACCAAAGTTGTTGAAAAGACTATGTGTGATAAAATTGATGTAAATATACCAAGAACACTAGCACCTTTCAGTTTCGAGGGTTAGATTTCCAAGATCAAAATAAGCATACCTCTTACTGAACTAGTAACCCAAGATGTATATAAGTCCCAAGTTTTGAAAGCTCTTAAAATAGGAAATGACACCAACACTCTAAATTTAACTGATGACAAGCCAGAGTTGTTGTTTGGACCTGAGGTAGAGGAAAAATATCAAGAAGGAGTTATCCCTCCATTCTATGTTAGCTTAAACATTCATGACAAAATATTGCACAATGCTATGCTATACTCTGGTGCCTCACACAATCTTATGCTAAAGGTAGTGATGGAGAGATTAGGCCTCAAAATAACCAAACCTTACAAAGACTTGTACACTTTCGATTCAAGTAGAGTAAAATGTTTGGGTCTAATCAAGGATTTGTGTGTTAATCTGGCACAAATACCAGCTAAGAGCCTAGTCATGGACATTGTAGTGGCTGACATTCGTTTGAAATATGGCATGCTTTTATCTAGATCGTGGGGATCCAAACTCCAAAGAAACCTCCAAATGGACATGTCCTATGCTACCATCCCGGTCTTTAACCAAACAAGGAGATTGTATCGGGAATCTCACATGAAATACATGGTAAGCATCCAAGATAGGCCAAACAACACCCCTCTCTATTCTATCCATTCAGACCTTGACTCACTCATCTTTTACAATGAAGATTACATTAATGAACAAGTAAATGAAAATGAGAGAGAGCTAGGCCTACCAGAACAGTCAAACCAAACACAAAATGAAGAACTTGACAGGAAAAACTCTAGCAGCCCTGAACAACAACATAATGGCGAATTTGAAATTGAAACAATTTGTAACATGAGATTTAATGGATCTTGTGGCAAAGGTGGTTCGGTAGCTGGTGTTTGGATACACAACACCAATGAGGGTCAATCCTACAAACTAGATTTTCAATGCACAAAAAATATTGCAGAGTATGAGGCTCTTCTCCTAGGATTGCACTTACTGAAAGACATAGGAGCCAAGAAAATTTCTGTTCAAGGAGATTCTGAGCTAATCATTAGACAAATGAAGGGAGAATATTCAGCCAAGAATCCTAGGCTAAGAGAATATAGGAATGATGCCTTATACCTCATGAAAACTTTTGAGAAGTATGAACTTACCTCCATCCCTAGAGCTCAAAAAAACCTTGCCAATGAACTTGCCCTTGCTGCCAACACTTGCCAAGTACCTCATGCCAATGAACAATACACTGTAAAAGTAAAAAATAGACTGACAATACCTGAAAACATAGATTATTGGCAAGTGTTTGGGGGTGATAAACAAATTGATTATTTCCTGAAATCTAAGAATGAATTTGCAATATCAAAACCAAAATTAGATCATGAACAAGACTGCCCAAATGAAGAAAAAAAACCCAAAACAGATCCATTTCCTACTGCTGATATAAATCTGCTTGAACACTTTCATGAGGTAGAATTTTCTAGGGACCCAGATCAAAAGGACCTTGAGGTATTACATTGCAAAGATAACTCATTACCAAGAGGTCTTGCCCCCTTATAAGAGTTGTTTGACTTCAATGATGTTTCTAGGAAGCCAAAAATGGAATCTACCAAGACTGATGTAGAATAATGCAACATAGGCAGCATAGAAGAACCCAAAATGATCAAGCTGTCCAAAACTTTGCCACCTCACATAAAGCCAAAATACATAAGCTTGTTCAAAGAGTTTAAAGATGTTTTTTCATGGGGGTATGGGGACTTGAAGTCCTATGACACAAAAATTATTCAACATAAGATTCCTCTCAAGGAAAACCATAAACCATTCAAGCAAAAATTGAGAAGAATAAAACCCATCCTACCTCTAGTTGAGAAGGAAATAAAGAAGATGTATGATGCTGGATTCATAGTCCCACTTAGGTACTCAGAATGGGTTTCAAACCTTGTGTCGGTAAGAAAGAAAACAAGGGAGATTAGGCTATGCATAGACTTTAGAAAATTAAATAAATCATCCTACTACCATTTACCCAACATGGATCATATACTGTAAAGGGCGGTAGGTTCTAAGAGAATATCATTGCTTGATGGCTTTTCAGGGTACAATCAGGTACCAGTACTTCCAAGTGATCAGCACAAAACTTCTTTCACAACACCTTGGGGCACATTCATGTATGTCAAAATGCATTTTGGGTTAATGAATGCGGGGGCCACTTTCCAAAGAGCCATGGACATAGTTTTTTCCAAATACATAGGTTACTTCATAGTGATATACCTTGATGACATCAATTTATATTCTAAGACCGATGAAGAACACCTAGTTCACTTGAGGAAGGCCTTTGAGAAATGTAGGAAGTATGGCCTATCTTTGAATCCTAAGAAAACATTGTTTGGTCTTCAAGAAGGAAAACTATTAGGCCACATCATTTCTGAATAAGGGATAAAGATATACCCCAAAAGGATTGAAGTTATATTACAGATCAACCACCCTAGGAACATTAAAGAGCTGCAATATTTCCTTGGAAAGATCAATTTGCTAATAAGGTTCATACCAAACCTTGCTGAACTCCTGAGAAACATCACAAACATGCTGAAAAGAGAAGTAGGAGTCAAGTGGACGATAGAATCCAAACAATCGTTTGAACTAGTAAAACAAGCCCTTACCCAAACACCAATTCTAATCAGCCCTGACTTTACCAAGGATTTCTTCATTTTCTCCTTTGCATCAGAACACACTATAGTTGCAGTATTTCTTCAAAAGAACATGATGGGAAAAGATCAAACCATAGCTTTCTTCAGCAAAGAATTGAGGGATGCACCTCTAAAATATATCATCATGGAGAAAAAATCCTTTGCCTTGATTAAAGCATTGAAAGACTTCAGAGTTTACATTTTTCACTCCCATGTCATTGCTTTTGTTCCACATAAAATTGTTAAAGACATTCTAAACTAGGACCTTGATGGTAAAAGGGGTAAGTGGATTTCTATCATCCTAGAATATGAATTAGAAATCAGACCCACTAAACTAATTAAAAGGACAAGGACTTGCCAAATTCATGGTTGAAGCAAATTTTCAAGCACTAGACATAAACATGTTACATGAACAAGAGGAACTGGAAACTCCACCAATTGAAGAAGCATTACTGAACTCACTATGGTATGCTGATATATTGTATGTACTTGTTAATCTAAATGCTCCTCCTGCTTTGTCCAAAACAGAAGCTAGATTCTTGAAACAAAAGGCTTTAAATTTCTACATTCTAGATAGAGTTTTGTATTAGAAAAATCCTATTGGTATCTTGCTTAAATGTTTACTTGAAGATGATGCAGATAGAATCATGCATGGGTTTCATGAAGGAGAGTGTGGAGGTCATCTCTACTAGAAAACCACATCCAACAAAATCCTTAGAGCTAGTTACTATTGGCCTACTCTTTTCCCTGACATACACAAGCTAGTTGCTACTTGCCATAAATGCCAAATCTTTGATGGCAAGAGAAAAATACTGCCTCTGCCCTTGAAACCTATCATTGTTGAAACTCCTTTTCAACAGTAGGGTTTAGATTTCATTTTTGAAATTCACTCTTCCTCATCTGCCCAACACAAATGGACCCTCACTGCAACTGATGTAATATCCAAAAATGGGAATCACACAGCAAGCCTGCTAAAATAATGCACTTCTGAGAAATCAGTGCATTGAAATGAGTTTTCAGCTCCTAGATCCCTTAGATAAGCTCATCTAAGATCTAAATCCAAAAGGAGAGAAAAAAAAAATCAAACTAGGTGGGTTAAACAGATCTCCCACAAACTAGTCTAGTTGAAAATCATCCAAAGAGAGGGGTTGCAACTATATGCAAAGGACTGCTTCAGAAATAACGCAGATCCACTAAATCAAAGAAATAGGCTGATATGGAGGTTCAAAGATAAAATTTGTAACAAAAAATCAGAGTTACATTACAGCCCATACATTTTACAAGAGAAAGAATGAGACTATACAGGAAAAATCCTCAGAAATGAGGTGCTACAGCCATAGAAAAGTCTGCATATACTCAAAAATGTTATTTATTGGGTATAAAGTATCAGTTTATTAATACTCAAATCTATATAAAATATATACATAAAAATATAGATCTAATTCAGATATGTGTACAAGAAAAGCTCATCTATACATTCCCCTTGGGGTTTTGTGCAAAACATGAAGCACAGAGAGTAGATATGAGATCTAAAGTTGTAGATCTGCAGAATTATTCAGAATTTTTTGAATAATACAATATGACAGCAGAGAAGATCTGAAACAAACATGGATTGGATGGCCAATCCATGGATCACCACAGTGAGAGGAATAATCCTAACACCGGAGATATCTCCTCCAAAATGCAGACAAAACACCCTGAAACTTCTCCTTTTCAAAAAACACAATCCAAGGAGAGAAACTGTGTTGTAGGCTCTGAGAATTATTTGGACTGATGCCAAGGTCTGGATCTAAAGCTCAACCAGCTGATACACTCTTCTAGAAGGTTAAAAGACACACTCACTGAGAAGAGTCACTAGTATAGTCTAGATCTGAGTAGATCTAGTGTCTTCCACTGCTGCAACTCACAAGGACAATCCAACCCTCAACAGGATCAGTGTTGTAGGTGTAAGGTGAAGCTTTTCCCAAGCTTGATAGTGGACAGGATGGCACAAGTCTCCTCCAAGAGCTGCTCAAGGAAGGACGTGACATTCCTAAACAAGAAAACCCCCAATGAGGGATGTCTCAACAGACAATACCTTCATAAAATAATAATATTCAACAACCCCTTCATGCTGCTCTCCTCTTCCTTTTATAAGGTTGGAGTCTTGTCAAAACCCTAAACCACTTCATTAGTTTAGCCTCTTTCACATGTATAATCTCCTTCTAGAACTACGTTGTTCTCAAAGAGGTTCAATGCATCTAGACTACGTTGTAGATATGGTCATGGTTGACTTGGTCAAGTGATCAACCTCTTTCGCACTCAAGGTGTCTTCATTTTGACTAGCTAGCTTGATTTTCATTCACATTGAGTTGTCCTTATTTAGGATCCACTCTTTGAGAATAAATTTTGTTGACTTGGTCAAAATTTACCTTGTCCACATAGTTTAGACATTGTTCACACATGTGGATGCTTGATTTGGTTATTTCATGATCCCTTTTCACACTATGAGGGATTTTTATTCATACTTGAGCAATTTATGAGCCTCCTTGCCCATTTATTAATCCATCTAGTCTTTAAAAGAGAAATTAATATCCCTATTAGCTGCAAGCTAATTTAGGAATATTACAGTCTCCCCCTCCCAAATGTTGCTTGTCCTCAAGCAATGACAAGGGTGCTGCAAAATCTCCCCTTCTCCTCTTGTGGCCCCCTCATCCAATAGTCTACACCATTGCTTTAGATTTCCTGAAATAGTCCCATCTTCCAATGTGCAAGTTGGCCTTTGGTGAATAAACCCAATGGCTCTCATCATGAAGAAATGGAAGGTCTATCTGAAAACCTCCTTGCTGATTCATGGCCTCCTCAAGACAGAAGTGATGGGGAATCTCATTATGCATGGAAGACTCCCATCTCCATGATATCATCCAAATTAAGTGGATCACCTCCTAGCTTGGCAATCCATAGAAAAAATCCTCCCCAGTACATATGAGAGGCATATCCCTAGCAAACATATGGCTCACCCTACAAAGGAAGAAGTGCTCTCTCATAGTGACCATATAGTATCTCATGCTCCCATTGAAGCATGTAGTGCAAAAAGAGTGGGGAAATCCTTCCCCCAAGGAGACATCCCACCAATGTGCCTCCCCTCCAACCATGTTCCTAAGAGAAATAACATTTCCAACATATGGAATCATGATTAGAAACATGCTAGCTACCATGTATGATAAGGGAGAAGGAAGATGTTCCCTGATGTGAAACCAGTGCAGTTTTACCCTTAACTACCATAGAATAGGAAATGACAAGTGCCTTCCCCCAACACTTGTTTGCTGCCCCATCCTGCTTGAATGCTTGGAGAAGGTGTTTCATAATTGGTGTAAGAGAATCACACCATGAAGGATATAATAACTTCCCATGAGCCTCCAAGGGATGACCTGCAACAACATAGTTCATGGACTTGAGTGGCCCATGAAACCCATCATAAATAGTGCCCCCTCTTGGCACAATGTCCTACAAATGAGTGTTAGAAAAATATAAGCATATAGTAGATACATCATAACATTCAGGAAGACAAGTTCCCCCATATACTTGTTTTATATCAGTGAGGTAACTTATGGATGATTCCCCTCTCACACTCAATGAGGAAGGAGGTATGAGTGATGGCTCTTCCTAAGAGCTATGTTCCCCCCTCTCTAACAAATATTCCATGCACTCCTTCATATGAGAGTGCACCTCTTCCTTGAAACCTTCCCACATGAATCCACCTAAGATAGTATGATATGCTCTAATGAAACTAGTGGGTTTGGAAAGCAGGATCTCATAGGTTTCATTTAGTAGTCTCTCCTTGAGCTTGGAGTCTCTAACCAAATAGATAAGATTATGGAAATAAATGACTCCATCAACTACCTTAAACCTCCCATCCATTACCTTCCCATCAAGAACCCCACATATGAAAAGGTCCTTGGAGTATTCCATCATGAGTTGGGAATCCCAATAAGGATCCAGGCTTCCCAAGAATGATAGCATTGTAGAGGTCTAAAATGTAGCCCCTGTCATGTCATGGCTCTCCTCTTTGACATGCCCGATGTCAAAATCACATGTTGGAGCATTATAATATTCCCTTTGCTGCCTCTTTTGCAGCTGATCTTGCCCAATACAAGATTGAAGCAGATGGAAATGAACTTCCCCTCGGAAAGTCCTTGTCTTACAATACTTCCTTAATCTAGCCCATGCATGCAAGAGAGTCAATATCCTCTTGCCATGTTCAGAAATATCTTTTATGAATGAAGGTACCATGGGCTTCCCCAAAGATATGGAGTTGCCATGTGTCCTCATGTCCATGCCATCATAGAATTCTGATTCCTCCTTTCTCAGCGTAGATAACTAAGTGGAATATAGCAATGCCCCTTTCTGGAAATTGCTCACCTCTCTCCTAAATTATTGAGAGATTATCTGTGCTGTGCTGGCTTCTCCCAAGGCTCCCTCCTTAACCAAGTATGCAAATGCTGCCCATAGTTGAGAGAACACTTTAGTTTTCCTCCAATCAAGAGGTGCTTGAGGTGCTTTTGTTGCGACTGCGTTACCATCTCCTGCCTCCCCCTCCTCCTCTTCAATAGTTTAAGTTGCCTCATCATCAATAAGAGACCTTAGATCTTGGTCATCTATTGAAGGAGGAATCTTCATGCCTTCCTCTTGGGAAGAGAGCCCTTCATCAAATGGAGATCTTGCCCTTGGCAAGGCATCCAACAAAATTACACCTTCTTCCATGGTTTTCAGAAATGAATTTGGATTCATAGACCCTTCCAACTCATGCAAAAGATTTGTTTGATATGGTTTGATAGTTTCAATAGAAGATGTTACCCATGAAGCTTCATCAAACCTTTCCACTAATCTTTCAATAAAATTTGAATAAGTGGGTGTATTTGCATTTCTTAAGGAAAAGGATTCAAACAACCACCAAGAATATGCTTTACCTTCAAAATGCAGCGTTGCTACTTTGATGGCTTCAATTTCTGAAACTTGATGTTGTTGCACAAAGTTGTCTAGCTCCTCCACCCAAACCCTAACTGGACATCTAGGTGATCCATCAAAAGTATATAGAAAGAATCTACCCACACCATGCTGCTTCCCCTTTGTGCTTCTGTCCTCCTTGATCTTGTAGAATCCTTGGAAGTTCAAGTTATCTTTGAACTCCTTAGATTGAGCTTCATATTCCCGCAAATACTCACCAAGAGTCTCCTTCTTGATCACACCTCCTTTCTTCCTCTTCATGAAGAAATCACTGACAGAGCGTTGAATAATTGGTGATATGGATGAGTGCACATATCCATGAGATGAGGATTTATAAATTTCCTCATGTATAGATCTTGTAGATCTGGTTGAGGGATATCCCTGCTCTCCCCTCCTCATTTCTCTGATGTCTTTTCTGGTACCTTGCAGAACTTGAGATAGAAGTTCTGTGAACCTCTTTTCTCTAGAAAACAAGGGTTTAATATGTTTTATCTTGTAGATCTCCTCCTCCCTGTGAGAAGACTCCATACTTCTTGAAGCTCACATTCTGAGCCAAGGAAATTTGCTTTGATACCACTGTAATATCCAAAAATGGGAATCACACAGCAAGCCTGTCAAAATAATGCACTTCTAAGAATTCAGTGCATTGAAATGAGTTTGAAGCTCCTGGATCCCTTAGATCAGCTCATCTAAGATATAAATCCAAAAGGAGAGAAAAAAAAAATCAAACTAGGTGGGTTAAACAGATCTCCCACAAACTAGTCTAGCTGAAAATCACCCAACGAGAGGGGCTGCAGCTATATGCAAAGGACTGCTTTAGAAATAACGCAAATCCACTAAAGCAAAGAAATAGGCTGATATGGAGGTTCAAAGATCAAATTTATAATAGCAAATTAGAGTTACATTACAACCCATACATTGTACAAGAGAAAGAATGAGACTATACAGGAAAAATCCTCAGAAATGAGGTGCTACAACCATAGAAAATTTTTCATATACTCAGCAGCATTATTTATTGGGGCTGAAGCACCAGTTTATTAATACTCATATATATAGCAGATCTGTACATAAAAATATAGATCTAATTCAGATCTGTGTACAATAAAAGCTCATCTATACATTCCCCTTGGGGTTTTGTGCAAAACATGAAGCACAGAGAGTAGATCTGAGATCTAAAGTTGTAGATTTGCAGAATTATTCAGAAATTTATGAATCATACAATAGGATAGTAGATCATATCTGAAACAAACATGGATTGGATGGCCAATCCATGGATCACCACAGTGAGAGGAAGAATCCTAACACCAAAGATCTCTCCTCCAAAATGCAGAAAAAACACCTTGCAACATCTCCTTTGAAAATAATGCAATCCAGGGAGAGAAATTGTGTTGTAGGCTCTGAGAATTATTTGGTCTAATGCCAAGGTATGGATCTGAAGCTCAACTAGCTAATGCACTCTTCCAGGAGGTTAAAAGACACACTCACTGGGAAGAGTCACTAGTATAGTTTATATCTTAGTAGATCTAGTGTCTTCCACTGCTGCAACTCACAAGGACAACCCAACCCTCAACAGGATCAACGATGTAGGTGTAAGGTGAAGCTTGGCCCAAGCTTGATAGTGGACAAGATGGCACAAGTCTCCTCCAAGAGCTGCTCAAGGAAGGATGTGGGATTCCTAAACAGGAAAACCCCCAATGAGGGATGCCTCAACAGACAATACCTTCATAAAATAATAATCTTCAACAACCCCTTCATGATGCTCTCCTCTTCCTTTTATAATATTGGAGTCTTTTCAAAACCCTAAAACACTTCATTAGTTTAGCCTCTTTCACATGTAGAATATCCTTCTAAAACTGTGTTGTTCCTCAAATAGGTTCAATGCATCTATGCTGCGCTATAGATATGGTCATGGTTGACTTGGTCAAGTGATCAACCTCTTTCATACTCAAGGTGTCTTCATTTTGACTAGCTAGCTTGATTTTCATTCACATTGAGCTGTCTTTATTTAGGATCCACTCTTTGAGAATAAATGTTGTTGACTTGGTAAAACTTGACCTTGTCCACATAGTTTAGACATTGTTCACACATGTGGATGCTTGATATGGTTATTTCATGATCCATTTTCACACTATGAGGGATTTTTATTCATACTTGAGCAATTTATGAGCCTCCTTGCCCATTTATTCATCCATCTAGTCTTTAAAATAAAAATTAATATTTCTATTAGCTGTAAGCTAATTTAGGAATATTACAATTGACTATTTTACCAAGTGGATAAAATCCATCCCCTCAAGGAGTTCCACTGACTTATTCATCATCAAATTCCTTGAAACCAACATCTTGTCCAGATTTGGCTGTCCTAAAAAGATCATCACCGATAATGCTGCTGCATTCAAATCCAGGAGAATGGTGGACTTTTGCTACAAGTGCCACATCACACTAGGGCACTCTATAGCTTATAACCCTCAAGGTAATGGGTTGACTGATTCCTCTAACAAAATTTTAGTAAATATCATCAAGAAGCTGCTGGAAGAGAACAAAAAAGCATGGCATAGATTAACAACCAAGAAATCTATCAATATGTCTCCCTATCAGCTAGTGTATGGCATGGATGTAGTTTTCCCAACATCCTTGGGAGTTCTAGTTATGAAGCTTCTTCAAGAGGTACAATAAGGAGAGAATGATATGCAAAGGAGGCTGAACCAAACCATTCATTTGCAGTAGTTAAGGGAAGAAGTTTACAAAATAATACAAGCAGTGCAAGAGAACATCAGGAAGATATTTGATAGAAGGACCAAAGCCAATGATTTCCAGATTGGAGACAAAGTTCTGAAATGGGATTCAAGGAGAGAGGAAAAAGGCAAGCATGGAAAATTTGAAAATTTATGGAAGGGTCCTTACATCATTCATTTATTTAGAGGTAATAATGCATTCTTATTACAAGATATGGTTGGCATAGAGTTATCTGGAGGTCCTGTCAATGGCAGGATGCTCAAGCACTATTTTTGTCAAAATTCCTAGTTTGAAGCTTTCATTCATTGTACATAACATTGATTGATTAAAAATCAGAAAAATGAAATACAAAAACAGAGAAAATAAGAAAAAGAGGGTAGGAAAAAAAGAAGAGGTACAACCCCATATCAAAAAAGAGTATTGTTGAAAGTGTGCAAGCCTAAATTCCACTACTGTTGAGAAAATAAAGTCTTGTTCGGTCATCTAGCCTAATCATGAGTGAGCATGTTTAAATTTCTACTTATAGGTTAGTGAAAGAAGGCTTGTCAAAACATTTAAGCTTGACTTGTCAATAGGTTAGATTAGGAAAGGATGCTAGTTCCCAAAGCATAAATATGAACCAAAGAATAATGAGAGGGATGCAAAACCAATCCTAAATCACAACCCTCATGTTTTCTAGTTTTTTATTGTACAAAAAAAGTGTTGGTGTGCAACTTTTCCAAATCCCACAGCCCATGGAAAATCATATTGCTTAATCCTGGTTTGGTCATATTTTGAATTTCATGTCAGTAGGTTAGAGAATGAAAATCTGTGAAACAACTTAACCTTGATAGATAAGTAGACTAGGTAGAGAATAAGAGACTTCATTAGCCTAATATGAACCCTTGGAAGTGATAAGGGTACAAGTAGATATTTTTTTATGCTTTAAAAAAAAAAGGAATGTCAAGGTTTTGCCAGTCAAAGTGCACCCAAAAGAAGAAAAAATGTTAGGAAAAATAAGATGGGTAGGTAGAATTGAGATTGAAGAAAGCATGTTTTCAGATTTTATAAGATCATAGCTTCAAGAGAACCTCAGAAAATGAAGGAAGAGGGATCTGCCAAGTACAAGTAAGGTACTGGTCTTCAAAACTCAAATATCTGAACTCTGAGGTCATGGAAACCTCCTGAAATGGAGCTTCCCTCCCTAAGTGGAGCCACTGTCAGTCATCAGTAATTTTTACTATATGTAGATGAATAAATATTGGTTCTAGATTTCTAAAAAAAAAATTCCCTAAATATTGTGAGTTTTAGAGATCTCACTGCCTTCATTATCCTTACAGAAATTTTTTCACTATTCTACCATTTTTCCATTCCATGGTCACCCTGCCACTCCTAAAGGACTCCTTATGGGCTTGTGCCACTCATATCCATAATTTTTCCCACTTATGACCTCATTACTCTATTTTTCCCTTGCCCATAAATCTACTTTACATCTAGGGTTACCTATAGCCTAACTCATTCCCATGATTAACTAGGTTCCTCAAGCATTTATGGTCTCAAAACTATCTCTGCAGGCTCTTTGATAAATCAGGTACATTGGATTTTGGATCTTTAATACACCACTTTGTCAATACTCTGTTTTTACACTTGAAGACTCCAAGCCAATTTTTAGTCAAAGACCAGGTCAAAGAATCTTTCCATTAGGTAAATTAGGGTTTTACATGGTTGAAGGTCATCATTAGGTGTTTAAGGCACTACTTTTCCTTTGCTAGAAATTTTCCAAAGAAGTTTGTCTTATAAAGTCATAAACTGCAAGTGAAGAAAGGGAAACAAGTTGGTCTTGAAAGGAGAACTGGGATTTTGAGCTGACTAGCCCACTTGAATTTCAAAACACTAACCACTTGCAGCAAATCACATGGAGGAAGCACACCAAAAATTAAACATGAAGAGAAGTTATTCAGAAATTATGGATGAAATAGGTAAAAAGGTGAGGTGAATTGAACAAAAATGAATGAACTTGAAAGGGCTATAGAGAACTTAGAAGACAACACTAATAATTGTTTTCAAGCACTCCAGACACCTAGGGTTTTGGAAAGATGGTCAGAAAATGTGGAATGAAGAGGTAAACTCTATGATGAAAGCAAATGAAGGTTTTGAAAGTGTTGTTGTGTACAAGCATCCCAAAGTTGCCAAGGTAAATGTATCATTGCCTCAAAGGGCAAAGGTGTAGAGGATATCAATCAGAAAGGTAAATTCAAGGTTTTTAGTCACCTGCCAAGCAAAGGTTGATTTGAGTTTCAAGGTGAGAAAAAAAGAGGTTTTGAAAATGTTTCCTTGTGTTTTAGTTCCTAAGGTTGTCAAAAGTGAATCTAGCATGCTTCAAAGATCAAAAGGAGAGACAAATTTCATGTCTCCAACAAACTTCCATCCAAGGTGAAAAAGCTAAGTTTCATGATGTAAATAAAGAAGGATTTGGAAGGTGTCACTATTTGATCAGATTCCAATCTTGTCAAAAGGATTTTATCAAGCTAAAATGAAAAAAACATGATGTTAAACCCCAAGGTGAAATCCAAACAGGATTTTGAGGCTGCTGTTGTGTAAAATAAATATGTCAAACTTCAGGAGTAAAAGGAAAAGCCACTTCAATGTTTTTATGTCACCTACAAAAAAAAAGTTTTAAAGGACATCAATGAGAAAAAATAAGAGTGGACTTCATGATCTAAGTCATTTGCAAAGCAAAAAGGCCAGAGACTTAGTAAGAAAGGAAGAAAAAGTGAAAAAGACTTAATACATTAGGAAATGGGTTTGCAAAGATTAAATTTAAATCCCATGCATATAAAAGATCATTTTTTTTTCATTTGAATCATTGTTCCCTTGCAAAAGAGTTATAAGTGCTCAAGAATGAAGAATTTTTGGTTTTCAAACCAAATTTCGGCTAAGTATTGTGGCACTGCGCGCTCAGGTTGGCGTTGTGCCCCTGGAAATTGGCGTTGCGTGTTTAGTGCTTTTTCCCCATACATTTTATTAAGGTGCTTCAAGCCTAGATCGTGGCACTGCGTGCTTGCCCGATTTTTCTCGACAGCCCCGGTAAAAGACCTTGGCGCTACGTCCCTGGACTGAACGCTACGCCCTTAGCTCGAGTGTTGCGCCCTTAGCCTTGGCGCTTCGCGCTTGGCCAGGAGGGCCTCCTACACAATTTCAACACTCAAAGCCCCTCAAATTTTCTCCAAGTCATCACCAAGGGTTTTTCAAGCATCTTTAAGGAGTAAGTACAAGACATCAACTCCTCTCCAAGTTTTTTGTTATCATTTGATTAAAGGAATGGAACCCTAAGGAGATAACCTAAATGTCATGCTTAAAATCACTGATTAAGCCTCATTCATATGCCTGCAAAGAGAGTTAGTGAAAAATAGAGGGTTACATTGTTGGAGATTGTTCACTCACCTTAGGTTGTGCCTACACTCACTCCATTCACTAAATTATTCCCTTACATCACAAAAATATTGACCATTTCATTTCCTTCTTTCATATCCATTTGCCATCAGTGCAAGGTGTTTTGACACAGAGTTTGAACAATTAGTAGAGGGTGGTCATTCAGTTTTTCCTCTTACTCACATTCATATACCTTTACCCTCTCTCACTCATCTCATTCAATTGGAGAACTGCCTCTTTCATCACCATCCCTTAAACTCATTTCCATTTACAGTCTTAGGGTTTTCAAAGGCAGAGAGGTCAAAATGTCAGAAAGAGAGGGCAGTGGTAGTGAAGGGGAAGGCCAAAAGCCAAGGAGGCATCAACACAAAGGTGGGAGGATCAATAGGTTTGAACCACTAAACAAAATAGAGCTAAATACATCTCCCTTAACTGTCTCCTACTTCCAAAATGTAGGCTGCTGTGAATTTTGTGAAAGGGTACAATAGGTGCAAAACCACTCTGAGCTAACAAGGCTTTTCATCATTAACTTGCATGAGAAACAAGTCAACCTTGCAGGGGTAAACTTTGAGTTGTCTGCTGATGCTATTGCCAATGCCACTAGGATACCTAGTGTAGGGGAGAAATGGTTCAAGCGGGCCAATCTAGACATAAGCCACTTTGAGCCATATTTCAAACCTAGGTACAAAGACTACAATAAATCCATTTTTCTTTTCTCTCATTTGCTGGAGAGATATGCACCTATGATGAGGATCATTATGAAATATTTTACATGTGAGGGAAGGTTCTCCATGCTTTAATCCTATCACATTAGGCTGATTATGCACTTTACTAGGGTTAAGATGCTTCACCTACCCTATTACCTTTATAGAAGCATTGATAAGATGTCCTATATTGTACAGAAGAGATATTTCCCCCAGCAGATGCAAAGCCTCTTCCACCACTCACTGATCAAAATGGTTATGATGCATTAATTGCAGCAGAAGGGTATTCCATGGGAGGTTTTCATTGCTCATGAGGTGTTAATCAATCCATAAGGCCAAAAACAATAAGATGCCCCTTCATCTTCTCATCCTCCCATTCCTCCATCCACTCACACTCCATCACCGCATGATGACTCTTCCACCTCACCATCCACACATATTCCTTCACCTCTGGACAACCCTCCTTCATCACCCTCTCACAATGCATCAGTTAATGAGGGAAATGAAAATGAACAATCAAATGTCAATGAGGAAGAGGGAAATAATGAATCAAGAAAGGAAGAATCAGGAAATGAGGAGGTAGGTGGCAGTGAGGGAAAGAGAAATGAAGAAGAAAGGAAAGAAGAGGATGTCAATGAAGAAGAAGCCAATGAAGGAGATGAAAATGAAGAATCAAATAGTGAGGGCAGTGAGGCTAATGAGAGCAGCAAAGAACACAGTGAATCTCATAGCAGTGAGGCTAATGATAGTAAAGAAGAAATCACAGAGGAGGAAAATATCAATGAATATGAGGAAAATGAAGTAGAAAGCAACAGAAATGATGATGGTGATGATGATGGAAGTGGAACAAAGAGCCCTGATGACAGTGAGGCAAATAGTGAGGCACATAGTAGTGGTGATAAAAGCAATGGAGAAAACAGTGAAGGAAAAACAAATGAAGAAGACAATGAAGAAGGCATTAGGTCATAAATCCAGGATATCAGTGAGGCAAATGTAAATGAGGAAGATGCCAATGAGTCTGAAAAAAATGAAGCACATATCAGTGATAATGTTGATAGTGGCTCAAAGAGCCTTGATGGCACTAATGACAACCAAGCACATGAAAGTGAGGTCAGTGAAGAAAATAGTGATGAGGGAAATGCAGAAAGAAGTAAAAGTGATGGCAGTAAGGATGCAAAAGGCAGTGAGGAAAATATACATGAAGAAATCAGCAAGGAAATGAGCCATGATATCGGTGAGGATGATGTCAGTGATAAAACAGAGAGAATTTAAGAAGAAAACAGTGATGAGGTTGGCACTAATGATGACAGTGGGTCAAAAGGCCATAATAGCAATGAGGATACTCCTGATGATGGCATTCATGATGGCAACAAGATTGAAGACACTAAAATGATCAAAATTGAACCTTTTTTTTGACCTACCAAAGAGGAAATAGGCATGTGTTTGTTGCCCTTAAGAGGCAAGGGGCCATGCCTTCCACATCAACTAAGCAACTTGAAAAAGGCAAAGAAAAGGTCATGGATGAGAAAGAAGAAGACCAACATGAGACTGAACAAGAATTTGAACTCATTCATGTTGAGAGTGATGATGAAAATGAGGAAATGATCTCAAGCATGTTTCTCAAAGGTAAATATGCCCAAATCAAAGATTTGCAAGCCAATATAGGTAGGGCTAGGAATGTCAGCCACTATTATGAAGTTGAAAACAAGCAGCTAGAGGCACAAAAGGCCATCTATGAGATCAGAGCTATCAGAGCTCAGAAAAAGGCTGCAAAGGCCAAGGCTAAGCTATATGAGGCATTGGATAGATATGGATACAATAATGAAGAGGAGGAACAACTTCCCAGGAGGAGGCCAAGAACAATTGGCTTAAAGAAGGCCTTAGCCAAGGAGAGAGAGCAAGAGGCAACCTTGGTAGAGCAGCTCACTCTAGGTGAGTTGCTTGCCATGGAGATTGATTATGACCATGAACCTTGGATTGAGAGGGCTAATATGCACTTAGATGGTCTATTGGAGAAGACCAAGAGGGATCTTTACCTCCAAAAGAAAATGTCAAGGCACAATGCCTTAAGGAACAAGATTGCAAGGGCCAAGCTCAAAAGAGCCCTTTCAAAGATTCAATCCCTCAAGTAGGAAAAGGGAAAAGAAGAACTTGAAATCCTTGCTGATGAATCCATACAGGCATCCCAAACACCATGAGCAAGGAAAATTCAGATTTTGGCAACTTATTGAAAATTTTGGTTTTTTGACTGATTTGGAGGGCCAAAGGCGCAACACCACTGGAGCTGCGCTCTTTTTTGGGGCACATTTTTGAGGAGTGGCTTAAATTTTTGGAATCCTTAGGCCAAGTACATCATCCATAAAAAATTTCAAATCATTTGGAGCAGAACTGGTACTCCAAAAGTGCCAAAAACACCCAAAAATCCACCTTTCTGCCCTATTTTCAGAGCTGGCGTTGCGCCCTGTGCAGTCTTGGGAGATTGAGTTTTTTGGCAGGAAAATGGACACCAAATGGAAAAACAAAAACATATTTGGAAAGTGGACTTGACCAGATTTAAAATGAGCTATCATGGAGCTCATTTGGACACCTGGAAGGCCTCCAAACCTTGGTCACAAAACAGGAAATGTTTTTGGTGCAGGCATTGTGCCCTTGGCCTTGGCACTGTGTCCTTGCCTGCAAAGTAAAAAAAAGACACAAATTTATTGAAAAATATATTTTCAAGGAATTTTGAGGCAAATAACTCCTATTTAGCTCAAAATTTATGTTTGAAGTTATTTTTCATTTATTACCTTAGATATTTTGTGCCTTGGGCCTTGCATGGTCTCTTTGGACAAAAATGGTTTTTATGATGTATTTATGACATTTTGGAAACCCTAGTTAGGGTTTTGGTCCTCTTTGCTATTTAAATATAGAATTGAGGCCTCATTGTACATGCTGGATGATTATTGAGAGAAATATAATAGACTTGAAGATTGAGGAGAAATTTGGATTTGGACTTTGTGAATGTCTTGATTTGCATGATGATGGAGCAAGCTCACTTGCAGGATTCCTGAACATATTTAGTGGTGATGTACTTCCTATCTAGTGTTTGTTTTCTTATTTTATCATTTTGTTTCATCTTTATCATGCAGTAGGACAAAAATTTTAGGCTAAGAAATGTTTTTTAGAGGCACCTTAGCTCTGTGTGCTCTCTATTGTTTGTATGTTTTCCTCTGCTAGGTCATATTAGAGAATCCTTAAATGATCTCTAGTGCCACTTATGCTTGTTTATCTTAAATATGATTTGATGAAGTGAATGTCAAAGTACTTCATGGTTAGCCCTGCTTTTTGATGTAACTTAAACATTGTTTTTAAGGTCTTTGCTTTGAAGTATTGCTAATTAGGTTTAGCTGAAGAGGTTTATGTTTTTTCATGCCCTTTTGCTCATCTTAAATGGTTGCTTTGGAGATCTTTGCGGCTTGATTAAGGAAATTAGGAGTTCCCTACTCTTTGATATCTGCTATATGTGTATCTTAAATGTTTTCTTTGCTTGAAGGTGAAATCACTAGACGACTTACAAGTTTCTTGCTTTCTATGATTCAGTAGATTGTTGTCTTAGTGCTTACTTGCTAGGGTTTGGTTAAAGAATTTATTGGTATGGCTTGTATTTGGTTATTTCTTTATGCATAGTAATATCAAAGGAAATTCTTATTAAATTATTTGGTGAAGGATTCTTAAGTGCCCTTTTTCACCTTTTATGTTCATAATTTAATGTTCACCTCACTCACATAAGCTTTTAGATCCATTTGGCTTTGTTAGACTTGCCCTGTGATATACCATTGACCTATTGTTGCACTTCTCAAGACTTTTTGCAGACTCCATAGCCTAATTATTTAAACCTCTATCACTCTATATATTTTTATTAACAACCTACGCAACCAACCAACCAAACAAACAAACCCTAATCCTTATAACTAGCCTAAAATCAAAAACCTAAAATATATCAAGTTACATCCTTTACACAAGTATAGAGAGAGCCCTGTCTGAGTCCAGGAAGGCTAGGTCCTGGGACTTCAAAGACTGGTTTGATGTTACCCCTGTATATTTTTTCTTGCCAATATAACAAATTACAGGGACCTAACACAAACCATGACAAAAAAGAGAGGTTTCATTTCCTTCTGCTTTAACTTGAACCTTGTATGAAATTTTAGCTAAGTTTCTATATAAGTAAAAAGGTAAATAAAGAGACCTCTTACCCACAAAATGCAGCAGAAGCCTATGGTGGTAGGAATAAACCATGTGGTACCTCCCTTCACAAATGAAGTACTTCTGAATGATTAGCACCAGCTTTGAGTAGTTTTCCTTCATATAGCTCCTTGGGATAGCATTTGTGAGATCAATTCCACTATGCTCTGTCTTGATGAATTATTTACAGTCCTGCATGGTGAACTTGATACCTTTGAACCATTTCTCTCCTCCTCTAGGGATTCCTATTGTTGCTGCAATGATTTCTGGTGTTACTATGAGATTTAACATTCCCACCTTTGAAGCTAATCCAATAAAACTCTTAGCAAACTTCTTTGAAAACTGCAAATGACACCCTTGCAACCTTTGGAAGAATTGTAAACACCCTATTCTTCTAAACACTTCCAATGTAGTGGGGTATTAATTTAACAAATTCATGTCCATTGGATCATATCTGAGGTAGTGACCACCTTTGTTGGTCTTCTTCTTTGAAACCATGGTGATTTTATACCTTCTCTGCTTCGCTTGATAAGTGACACCTGTAACTTTTGAAAATGCCAGCAACCAGCTTGGCTTGGTGAAAAATATCTCCATAACTCAATAGCATGCAAAGATGAAGCAGTTTATGAAAAAGAATCAATTGGGTAATGTTTTAAAGTTTCGATGACAACTCATGCTTTAATCATACCTCATACATGCTAAAAATAGTAATGATGACCTCGGACATTACTTTTGTACCTTGATATAACCCTAACTGACTTGAATGACATCCACCCTAACTCTTCTAATAATATACTGACACCTTGCACCGGATTTGACAAGATAGTCAAAAAAACCGTTTTTCGTAGCATGACTAGTTCATTTTTTGACAGTTTCGCTACGAAACTATTAGGCAGTTTCGTGGCGAAAACTTCCTTTTTACAGTGTAAAATGCTACAAAAAGAGGAAAAAATGGCTAAAGTGACCTTTTTTATTTCAAAAACTTGGGGAATGAAATATGTCAACAAATTATGACTCATGGGACATGATATGACTTGAATAGGGGTGGGTTTGAACCTTAAGATAGGTTAATATGAAAAAATTTAAATTTTCCTAATGAACTCTATGACCATACCTTTGACGAATGAACTCTACAACCATGTCAAATAATGTTTCACTTTTTCTGAGTGATAAAAGTGACTCCACTTGGGATGGTGTGCCCTTGTGGTACACCAAAGAACCTGTAGTTCCAGTGCTATCCATCTTCTTGGAAATAAAAACTTTGAAATTTTCCAAGCTTTCCATCAAACTCTAATGGCCTTCACCTCAGGCTCAAGATTGATGATCAACTTGTCTTTATTAGTATAAAAACATATCAAAATGGAATATATACAATGGAATGAAAGATTAGTAGAACTTAAGAGGAATAGTGCTTCAAAAACCTACCATTTATACGCCCTCCAGCACAAGGTTGTCCATCCATCTCCTACAGTATGTAAGTGTTGTTTCCATGGAATGCAGCCATTATGAATGAACCTTTCCAAATATTCTCAAACTTACCATGTTTCCCATTTTCTTCAATTCTAGCCTCCCACTTCGATACCACATCTTGAATCTGAAATTTTTCCTCTTTGACCTTCCTGTCAAATGTCTTCTTAATTCTGTTTTGAGATTGCTGATTGCTGTTATAGACTTCCTCCATTTTTTCCTGCAAGGCTATCAACTGATGTATTCTCCTCTGAATTGCATTTGGCTCCTCCTCTAATCCTTGCAGAAGCTTCATGACAGGCACTCCCAAGGATGTAGGAAAAATAGCTTCATCCCCATACACCAACTCATAAGGTGAAGTTAAACACCATGTTGAAGCACACACATGGTGTATGAGGAAGATGAGCACACACACACAAGAGACTCAACACAATGAAGGATAAGCATGAGGCTTTCTTATTTTCCATTATACAAAGATGTACATCTATAGTACAATTGTGTGACTCTTGGTTTCATATTCTAAGGTCACTTGGACTCCATTGTGACTTTTCGCATTACACACCTACCCATGTAGGATTAGGTGTTCCAACATCCCCCCTTAATCTGAAGGGGTATGTGTGAGTCTAAGAAAAGTGTTGTAATACAAATCTGCAAAGTATACATGGCAGCACTTGGGCTGAATCAACTCTCTGAAATGTTGGAAAAAATAGGTGGTTTTAGGATGACCACAAACACTAGAACGCAAAACTTGTTGCAGTTCCCGGAACTCTTCCAAAACTGGCAAGAAGCTAAAAGCTTCTGCTAGAGGAATTGTCCCTCATAAAAAAGGGAGACCTTCAACTTAAAAGAAGGGAGGTCTACTACCTGTGATGGTTTTAGGATTACCAACAACTCTGGAATGCTTGAAGCATTTCCTGGAACTCAACCAAAGCTGGCAAGAAGCTGAAGGCTGCTAAGCTGAAGACTTCTTCTAGAGGAAGTGTTCCTCATATATGAAAGGGAGACCTTCAACCTAAAAGAAGGGAGGTCTACTACCTGTGATGGTTTTAGGTTATCCACCAACCAAAGATGATGGTTTAAGGTTGTCCACCAACCGAAGGCATTCTCATGGGCATCTGTGTCTCTGGCTACATCTCTGAATTTGGAATGACGAATTGTGTCTCAGGCTCGCTTGAACTGCTGGCTACAATTCTGAACATGGAATGAGAGATTGTGGCTCAGGCTTGCTTGATCTGTCGTCGAAGCTTGTACATGACCACCATTTTCCCCCCTGTCAGGGACAAGGTGAGATGATGGAAAAAACTCAACTACAAGTTTTTTCAATATCCATGAACATGTTCTAACATGTGTCGTAAACATCTTCTTGGCTGCTGATGCCCATTGCCAAGAAGCGATCCATCCAAGATGAATCTTGGTTCTTGCAGGAGGCTTGTTTATGAAGCATCTGTCTGAAGAATGGGTGTGCCGACCACAGTGCTTGCATGGATGAAGATCAAAACAGTGATATTTCATATGGCCAACTCGATCACAGTGTTGGCATTTATCAATCTGATGTTGTTGTTGTGGAGCAGGATCTGGAACAGCTGCAGGTGAACTGTCATACAAGAATCCGACACTCTGAAATATGATGGGCTTGGTGTAGTTTGGAATATGAGAGGACACATCCTTGTCATATCCAAGACCAGTTCTGTGCTTGTTGTGGACAAGCTCTTCTCAAGGTCTGATGATGGGCTTGAGAAGTACAGGTTGAACTGCTGCATTTGCATGTACATCTGCTCTAGTGCAAGGAACTGAATGTGAATCAACTGAAACTTTATCTTCTTTCTTATGATGAGAGTCCTTCACAATATTCTAAACATAAAGAGGTTCAGAATGGTGACTCTTTAGCTGAAGTTCGTCTTGTTGGAGCTGAGATTCCAACTGCAAAAACTCGATCTTTTCTTGTGCATCTAGCAAACAATTCTGAATGTTACAAAGAGCATCCTTGCTCATTTTTATCATGTTATCAACATTGGAATGAATGAGGTTTTTCAACAACTCTAATGCCTCATTTATTTTAGCCATTTCAACAACTTAGGCTCAAAAAATGAAAGGGTGTCGGCTTCAACCAAAAATGCACCCGTTTACAATGTGATGCAACAAGAAATACAAATGACTCAAAATACTTTCCAACAACACAAATTTACATTTCAAGTCTTGATTGCAACTATGAATGAAGAAGCAATATCAATACAATGTCAATATAATATTTCTGCAAAATATGTGCAGCTGAAACACTAGTGCAAGGGGCCTTTAAAGCAGCTGAAATTTCCTTCAAAGAGCTGTTTTGCAATGATGGAAAACTTGTCTTCAAATGTCAATTCTTCAGAAAATCACCCTCTTATATATGCCACAAATCATAAAATGTCAAATCTTCAATTTTCTCTATACATAGTCCATGCCATTTCTTCAATTCTGTTGTTCATTTCTTCTTCTGCTCTTTCTCTTTTCCTCTCTCTCTGCTGTTTTTTTTTTTTTTTTTTAATTTAATTAAAAATTAATTAAAAAAAAAAATTTAAAAATGGGAATGAAGAACTATAGTAAAAAGAGGAGGAGGAGGATTAATTAAAATAGAGGGAAATTAAAAAGGAGAGGGACATTTTTTTTTGAAATGAGAGGGGGCTTATATTAAAATAGGAATTAATTAATATGGAGAGAATTTAAAAAATTCTACAATTAAAGGGCAGAATTAAGAACTGAGTGGAGGGAGGGAGGCCAAAAGGCCGTGGGAAGAAGATGTGAATGCTATGAGGGGGTTATAGTGAGAAGGGAAGGTGAGTTGGTATTGTAGGCAGAGGAAGTGAGGAACGGCTGAAGCGTATAGCAGAGAGTGAATTTTTAAGAGTGAGATTAAAAAAAAATTGGGAGGCGGTGTTAAGATTGTGGGAGGGAAATTTAGTTAGGGAGAGAGGCGTAGACGTAAAGGGAGGGAGGCGTAGAGTCGTGAGGGAGCAATGCAGCGAAGGGGTCGGACGATGAGAGCATGGGCGGGTGGGTAGGTTAGGAGCAGGGTTGAGTGTGAGGAGGGCTCGGGTAGTATATGTGAGTTGGGCAGATATGTGTTAGGGAGAGTAGGGAGGGCGTGTGCCGGCGTGAGGGGAGGAGTTCTGTGGAGTGATAAGGGTGCTGGCGTTGCCGTGGGGGGATAGAATAGGGTAACGCATTAGTTAAGAGAGAGCGTAGTGCATTGAAGCCCGTGGGCAGAGCGTAAGCTAGGGAGTATGGTTTGAGAGGGGATGCGTCACACTTAAGGGGATGCGGGAGTAGCGTATATTGTAGGTGCAGTTTGTATGTGTGAAGGGTTGGGTGGTAGAGTAGTGAAAGGGAGCATTGTTAAGTTGCAGAGTGGTGAGTTGGAAAGGGGGCGGGGGAGTGTGGTAAGGGGATTGCTTATGGTGAGAGGGGGGCTGAAAGGCCAAGTTGCAGAATTTGTTTTTTATTTTTTTTATTTTTATTTTTTATTTTTTAAATTTAAAAATAGCAGAGAGCCGAGATAGGAAATCCACTTGAAAAACAGCAGTAGAATTTTTCTTCTTCCAAATATAGAGCAGAATTAATTCTAGCAGCAGAAAAATGGAGAATTTGTAGATTTAGAGGCTTGCAGAGAACTCAGAAATCTCAGAATTTTTTCAATGAAAACTTAGAAATATCTTCAAAAACCCTCTCAGCAGCTCAAAAATGCAGAAATTTAAGAGAAAAATTAGAATGAAAACCTTCAGATGGGCAGTGCTGCTCTTCTCCAAACCAATGTCAGAATGCTGCCAATTTCTGAATGCTGCTCCTCTTCAAAACACTTCTGAATGGCGGCAAAAACACTGCTGCAGAAAGTCTCTAAATGCTGCAAAAATGCCGAGAATTTTGCAGATATGCACAGGCCATAAACACAAATGGCTCACTCAATTTGGAGCAGGGCCAGCAATCGCCCGCTCTGATACCATGTCAAACACCATGTTGAAGCACACACATGGTGTATGAGGAAGATGAGCACACACACACAAGAGACTCAACACAATGAAGGATAAGCGTGAGGCTTTCTTATTTTCCATTATACAAAGATGTACATTTATAGTACAATGGTGTGACTCTTGGTTTCATATTCCAAGGTCACTTGGACTCCATTGTGACTTTTCGCATTCCACACCTACCCATGTAGGATTAGGTGTTCCAACATTTTTGTGCACACTCTATCAGCCCACAGAGCATACTTCAGCTTCAAATGCCATGAATTCTTATTTTCCTGCAACACCTTCTTAATAATCCTCACAATGCTTTTGTTAGAAGATTCAACAGAACCATTACCTTGTGGATAGTATGCAGTAGAGTGTCCAAGTGTAATATGATATTGATGACAAAAAGTGATCAACCTCTTGGATTTGAATGTCTGTGCATTGTTAGTGATGATCTTCATAGGACAACCAAATCTAGACAATATGTTATTCTACAAAAATGAAATGATAACTGAATCATTTTCTTGCCTAGTTGGGATTGCCTCAATCCACTTGGTGAAATAATCAGTTGCTGTCAAAATCCAGCGATGTTGAACTGAAGATGATGGATGAATCTCACCAATAAAATCCAACCCCCACTGCTGGAATGACGCCTCAACATAAATAAGCATCAAGGGTAAAGGAACAAGATTTTTCTTACCATAAAAAATTTGGCATTCATGGCAGGCAACAATCTTTTTGTAGACATCTTTGAACATAGTAGGCCAGTAGTACCCTTCTCTAAGAACCTTATTTGCTGTGGCCTTCCAATAATGATGACCTCCACAATTTCCTTTGTGAAACTCCTCAATCACTTTTCTACCTCCTCTTCTAGCAAACAATTCAAAATAATACCAACAGTATCTTTCCAATACATATTTTTATCAATGATGCAATACCTCAGGGATTTAAGCTTCACAAAAATTGCTTTAGATTTTGTCAATTTAGCAGGAGCCCTAGGATAATGTAAGAAAAAAACAATGTCTTTGTACCAGTCAGAAAGGATGTACTTCTCTTCAACGGGAATCAACCATTCATCTTCATCTGATAACTCTGAAATTTCTACAATTAAATTCATATCAAGACAGTCAAAATTGGACTATGCCATTATCTTTTCTAGCCTCTGACCTTTCACCAATTTTGTAGGTCTAATTTATATATCATATTCCAGCAAGTTAGCTATCCACTTCCCTCTCTTACCATCAGGGTCAAGGAACAAATTCTATAACATGAGAATGCAGAATGTAAATTATGAAATCTTTGATAACTTTGACCAAAGCATAGGCATGTTTCTCTGGGATATTGTACTTTTGTTATGAATTAGCTAAGGTCCTGCTAAAAAATGAAATAGGCTGCTCAGTACCTTGCTGTCCTTTCTGTAGAAAAACTCCAGCAATGATGCAAATGTAAAAACCAGAAATTATTTTGAAAAATATGGGTTAATCAAAACTGGGGCTTCAGTGAGTGCCTTCTTGATCTCCTCAAATGAGTTCTTTTCCTCCACTTTCCATTTGATTTCATCTCCTTTCTTTAGCATCTTAGTTATGTATTTGACAATATCAACAAAGTTGGGAATAAACCTTCTCACAAAATTCACCCTTCCAAGGAAAGACTAAATTTCCTTCCTGCTTCTAGGAATATCCACTTTCTGAATGGAATTTACAATGCTTGGATCAATATTTATCCCATATTTAGATATAATATGACCAAGTAGCTTTCCAGAAGTTAAAGCAAAAATAATCTTAGTGGGATTAAGAGAAATACCAAACCTTCTACATTTCAGCATAACCTTCTCCAGATGTTTCAAGTGGTCTTCCTCTCCCCTTGAGAAAACTATTATGTCATCCAGATAGACAACCACCAACTTATCCTTCTCCTCAGCAAAGGCAATGTCCATTTCTCTTTGAAAGGTCGTTGCTGCATTCATCAGACCAAAGGGCATCTTGGAATACATGAATGTACCCCATGGTGTGGTAAAGGTAGTTTTCTTCTGATCTTCTGGATGCACTAGTATCTAATTGTATCCTGAAAAACCATCCAACATAGACATCCTTAGGGAACCAAAAATGTTCTGCGGAATTTGGTCCATATTTGGGAGAGGGTAATTGTCCTTTAGAGACGATTTGTTCAAGTTTCTGAAGCCAATGTAGATTTTGATTTCTCCACTCTCTTTTCTGACTGCAACCAAGTTTGCAAGCCACTTTGAGAATCTGATTGGGAAAATAATTTTTGCATTAAAGAGCTTCTTAATTTCCTTCTCAATCAGATGCATGAGTAGTGGATTAATCCTCCTTAGCTTCTGTTTGAAAGGCTTTTCATTTTCTTTAATGGGAATGGTATGCTGAATAATAGTAGGATCATATTTATTTAAATCAACATAACTCCATGAAAAAACATCTATGAACCTTTTCATCATCTCAATATATTTTTGTTTCATGTCAACTGAAAGAAACTTTGAAAGCTTTATCATTTTTTGCATTGCTACTATACCAAGGTTACAACTCTCTACCTCTTCATCAACAACTTGTATCATAGGAGATTTGAACACATCATTATGGTCAAAAATATTTTCAAGTGGGATGAGACCTTTGGGTATAGAATTATTCTTCAGTTGTAACACTTCAGAATTCCATTTTATTTCAGAAAGCATGTTTTTCTAATATACTTGTGTGATTTCAAACTCTTATTTCAATTCTATAAAGTTTTTGACTTGCTGGTCATCCTCAAAAACTTGCCAATGAATTATGTTTTCAGGAATAACAGGCCTATGACTAACTTCAACATCATATCTTTCAGTGGAATGTGCAGGAATAATAAACAGACTTGTAGAAATAGCTAGGGAGTCAGCTACTGAGTTTTGGTCCCTAGTCTTCAGAATAAATGAATATTCTTGAAAATTCTCTAACATCTCCATGATCAAATTTATGTATGCCCTCATTCTCACATCCTTGGTTTGATATATACCCTCAACTTATTTAATAACTAATTCAGAATCTCCATAAATAGAAATCTTTTGGCATCCAATATTTTCAAAATTTCTAAACCCAAAAATAGTGATTCATACTTAGCCATATTATTTGTGCAATCAAAGTTAAGTTTGAAAGAAAAGAGCTTACTTTCATCATTTAGAGTTGTGATCCAAATTCCTGCTCCAACCCCCCCTCTTCCTGCTGATCCATCAAAGTGTAACAACCACCAACCTTTTGCCTTTTCTTCACTGTCCTGCTGATTTTCTGTTTTTTGATTTTCTACTTTATTTTCATCTCCTGCTTCATCAATAAATTCATTGAAAATTATAGCAGATCCTAATTAAGTATCAATAACATATATTGGGAAATTCTGAGGTTTTTCCATACTACTCACCATATAAGCCATACTTGTTTATCTGTATAGTCTTCTTTGCTCACCAAAAACAGGAATGGTGGCAGAAGTTAGGTCCATCTGCATGGAGCCTTTGATATTTTTTTCCAAAGACCTTGATAGCAGCATGCCAAACTTGGGTGGAATGTCTGCTACCACAATTTCCATTACCACTGTCTTGGCAAGGACTTGTGTAAGACCAACAATAACATCTTTTATTAAACCAATGCCATGAAATCTTTTTGAATAAAAAGAAAACAAATCCTTATATGGCCTAGTAATTTCCAATCCCATCCTTTCCATAATCACTTTAGGCATGAGGTTATGAGAGGCCCCTGAATCCAACATGGCATTATGTAATGTCATGTCATGGATACTACGACTGACATAGAAAGGAGGAACCTCTTCATTCTGTTCATCCTCCAATATTGGTCCCAAATATATGATAGGATGATCCTCATGAACATTAAGGATGTCAACAACTCTTGGTTGGGAATTCAACATTTTTACAATTTTACTTCTATATTCATTCACCTTTAGAATTTCTCCAAAAGGAACTGGGATTTTGATCTTGGAGGTCTCATTTTCCAAACTAAAAATAGAAGCAATTTTCTCAGTCTCTTTGACAGGAGGAGGAGGTGGTGGATGTTTTCTAACCTCAACAACTTTAGGGGAATCTTTCTTGGGCTATATTTTATTTTTAGTAATTGGAAAATTCCTGTTTCTGAGGTTGTATTGTTTCTACATCTCAAATATTGCATGTTGGTAACCTTTAAGGTAATCAGATGGTTCTTCACCCTTGTTAACATTATGATCTGACTCATCATGTTATTCCTTAGTCAAAAACATTCTAGACATTTTTTTTATCCAAGCAATGAATAGAGTCTTCTGGTATTTCAGGTTGATCTTCTTCATCAACTAAATTTTGCTTAAAAGGAGGCCTTACTTGAGGCTCAGACTGATTTCTATTTTCCCTTGGTCTCTGCTGATTTTGAGGTCTTCTAAATTGAGGATTTCTAAATTGAGGTTCATGTTGTGCAGGAGGGGCAGAGGCATTCCCAAGGGCAAGCCTATCCATCAATTTTTCCATTGTATTCATCATGGAGTCAAATTTATCATCTGAGGTGGAAGGCTTATCTTCTTCTTTCAATTTTGTCTTTCCCATATTGGACTTTTTAGCTACTATCATATTGACCTCCACCTTCACAACATCATTTTGCATTTCAGCTAGTGAAGGGGATTCTCTTTCTCTTAGGAGGATAGAAAAGTCATAATCAAAGGCCTCAGCATATCATAGTTGAGCTGCTCCTGGAGGAGGCTTAAGATGGACAGGGATAGAGTCATAAAATTTGTTAAATCTCTCAAAGAAATTTTGAACATTTTCATCAACAACTCTTTTCAAACTATTGTACTCAGTGAGGGCTTGTACAAGGTTTGTTCTATTTCCACACTTTCTCAAGAAGCTATCTTCAAATTCATTCCAATTATGAAGGCTTCTTGGAGCAAGGGCTTTGAACCACTTTCTGACCTCACCAGTAAAGCTCTGAGCAAATAGTCTCATCTTGACATCCTCATGGTCAACCTCCTCCCTGTCTATAAAGTCATTAAAATGATCTACATGCTATTCAGTTGTAATATCTTCATCACTTCCCCAAGTTTTGATTCTAGTAGAGTATTTTCTAGGAAGGGCATTAAGGACAATTGGGAGAACAAGAGGGGCATACCTAGCAGGTGTGACAGTAGGCAGAGGTGGCACATTTCCTACCATGATGACTAGAAATGTGGTAGTTTTAGGGACAACAATAGTAGAGGAAGAGGGACTGTTAGGAGGGGGGCTGGTTTGTCTTTGTTGTCCAGTTACAATTGAACTCCAGTCAAGTAAAGGAACACCAGATTTACTTCTTAGCAATATTTCAAATGGGTCTAGTTCCTTCAACCTATCTAAATATTCCCTCTCTAACAATAACTCTAATGTTACTACTTCCCAAAAATCTTCTTTATCTTTTTGGGTCACTAAGGCTAAGGTATCAATAACTCTTCTTTATAGGTCTAAGACAATTTCAGTCAATTCTTTTTCATTTTCAGACCTGAACAAGTCTTCCTGAATTTTATCATCAAACTTTTTATCTTCAAGACTTCTTAAAACTTCATAGGACAAAGCTTTTGTGTGTAATGGAGTACCTGATTGTGCAGAACTTCCTTGAATGCCTCTGGAAATTGTGTTTGGATTATCCACAATTGTAGGTGGATCTGGGTCAATATTACTCCTCGTATATCTCCTTTTTAAAGCCACCTTTTAAAATGAGAATTTTGAATGGAGTCACCAAGGTAGTGTTATGCGGATAAATACTTCTTGCGGACAAGAACAATCTCCCTATTATTCTAAGGATATATAGAAACAAACAATCAAATGCAAACCATTTTCTCTAGATCATTCGTGATTCAGAATTATTAATTAAAAAATTATGAGGACATGCCCCTACCTGAAGTCCAACGCTTGTTGTAATCTTTACATCTAGTTGCTCCAAAATAGGTCAATTCAGCATGTAAGACATGCATTCAAAGACGGGAAAAATAATAAAAGCACATGCATGATATAATAATTTAGAAACACTAATATGTCTTATTGATCAAGGAATCCAAGAATTAAATTACTCAAAGAGATACATGAACAATTTAATTAGAGAATAGAATTCATTTGTATTAACTTTTATAATAAGAAGTAACCTTACAACCTTTTCGCCTTGATGTCATACAGGTTCTTCTAGGGTCCTGAACATCCGTTTTCCTTCGGTTTGATAAGCCTTCTCCTCTCTGAACTAGCATAAAACCATGGATATGAGCATGTGATTGTTCTCATACCTGTTAGTGCTCGAATCTACCTTAGGCTGAAAGGCTCAACGCGCCGCGCGCAGACCCAATGCGCCGCGTTGGTTTGGTGCACCGCGCCAGTTAGAATTAACACTGTCAAATTTTTCCCAGTGCGCCGCGCCTCCTTTGTATGCGTCGCGCACAATGATAACACACAGTCCCGGCCCTTTAAACTCAGACTTCGTTCCTTCAATTGACTTTTGACTTTCAACTGATATTCTTGGATGCAAATAGCCTTTCAATAAATGAAAATATCTTAATGACTTTGATTTTGGCAAATTCACTTTGTAAAGTTGTAGAGTCTTGGCACTTTGATAACTTGGATACAAACTCTATTTTTAATTTCCTTTCTACTTTTAGCTTTGAAATGATGAATTTTTCTTGGTTGATTTTCTGTAGATATTGGTGGCATTGGACTTCGGCGAGGATTTAGTAGAGGCTGCATGTGAAATACTCCATGACAGAAGATTTAAAAAAAAAAAATACATACTCATTACAAAAACAAATTTGACGATTTCTTCTCCAAAACAGAGTTTTGGAGAAGAATAAATCTCGCATTATTGATGATAACAATCTTGAAATAAAAACTCACTGAAGACATCCTCATGGCCTGCGGGCATTATTCAACTTTCTGAAGACAAACCCTAGACCTAGAAAGTGAAATGACTCTTTTCTAGACCACAATAACATCAATGACTGCAAATGACGAGAAATGAACTTTGGTGAATTTGACTCTGGCGGAGGACTGACAAGACCGAGTCTAACATTGGCTCCAATGGGGATGGCAGCTGCAATTCCTTGGAGGTGCCAAGAACAACAGGTCTTTGGGAGAGCAGACAGTGCCTACATCCATTGGGCTATGGAATCCATTATTTTGACAAATCGACACAAGACCTTGACTTATTTTATTGACTGAAACTTGACTGAAATGACTGAAAACTGACTCGACAGACCAAACACAAATGACTCATGACTGACTTAAAACAAGAATTTTCAAAGCTTTTGGAAAAAAGGCAACAGTCCATCAAGACTCGAAATCATGATGACAACCACCTGCATACTGATGAAATATGTACAATCATGTATAATGAGCTTTCCAATGTAACCAATCAAGCAGATGGTTTCTTGACTGATTCTCCCGATCAGATCTCCTGGTCAACAATAGATACTTGTAACTGGGCATCAAAAAAGATAATTGACCATGATCTCCTTCATCACTGTATACTGCAATAATCACCTTCACTGCCGACTGCAACAAATTTGCCATTGGATCTTGAAAAACATGAAGATTTACCTCCTGCTGAAGAAACAAGGTATCCTTTTCTTTTGATTCTGATCTTCCTTCATCATGTACTTCAGTAAAAATATGTTCCTGGGCTTCAAAAAACTCTGAACAGGTAGATGAGTAGATCTCCTCTTGTAAAAACATTTCAACACATGAAACATATGAAGAAGAATCTGAATGGAAAACCTGAATGGTCTGATATTCTGTAGTTTGAATATATTGTAGGTCAACTTCATATGATATGACAGCTAAATTCTCATTACATTCATCAATCATAAGAAAAGAAACTTCAGCTGATTCTTGATGCTCAAACATGACATTTCTATCATCTACCAATGATTCATCCAAGGAAACTTTTTCACTTACCCGAACAAAGATCTCATTTTGTTGTTCATAAACTGACTGGATTACCTCCTCATGCAGGCTGTGTTCTAATGAACTGAGAACATTTGGATCCATACCTCTGTTGTCTTTATCCCAGATGATCTCAATAGCAGAATTCTCTTTGATGGGATTCAACACAAGGTATTCTTGGTCATCGCAATCTGAATCTGGATTTGAAATAGCTGACTGGACATTATCACAATCTGCAATCTGCATGTTGTCTTATTCTGTGGGAAAATCTGAAATGAGACTCTCTCTTTCATCATCTTCAACCATATGGCAAACTTCAACCTGCTGATCTTCATAAGTGTCCTCGAGGTTTTCTGTGTGCTGCTGAAATGGGTTTTCATACAATGCTTCCATGATTTCTTCGTCCATCAATTCATTATTTCCATAACCATTCTCAAGATCTTCAATGAAATTGTGAACATGGCTACAACAGTTCTGAACTAAATTCAAAGATGAATATGATTCTTTATATCTTTCGAAGAATATCATATGAAAATCCTTTAAACAGTAAATAGACGCAGACGGCAAACTTTCATACCAAGATCGGGCTTCATCTTCCAGAGTAGCCATAAACATTTTCATCAAACAGTCTTTAGGAAAATCAATCTTTAATTTATGCACATGAATGTGAAATTTCACCAGATGAAGAGCAGCGTCATTACCTTCCACATTTCTGAACATAGGCAAATTCTGAAGCCAGTCCACCTTCGGCATTTTATTCGGAAAACCTGGGATGTGATCTCGGCTCATGGGAGCGTATCTTCTTGCAATCCGGTCCATCTTGACAATCTTAAAGCTACTGATCTCTCTGCAGTGGAGTCATCATGAAGGATTGATTTCTGGATTTTCAGTGAATGAAGTCGCCAGGTGAATGATTTCAGCCTTGCGGCGTCTGACCGTTGTTCACCATCAACGATCAGATCTGAACTTTGTCATCCTTTACCGGGGAGAAAATTCCCCAGTATGGTCGCCACTATGTTAGCGCTCGAATCTACCTTAGGCTGAAAGGCTCAACGTGCCACGCGCAGACCCAATGCACCGTGTTGGTTTGGTGCGCCGCGCCAGTTAGAATTAACACTATCAAATTTTTCCCAGTGCGCCACGCGCATTCTATGCGCCGCGCCTCCTTTGTATGCGTCGTGCACAATGATAACACACAGTCCTGGCCCTTTAAACTCAGACTTCGTTCCTTCAATTGATTTTTGACTTTCAATCGATCTTCTTGGATGCAAATAGCCTTTCAATCAATGAAAATATCTTAATGACTTTGATTTTGGCAAATTCACTTTGTAAAGTGATGCAGGAGCATCAAGGGTATTTTTATTTGTAAATATGTGAGAAAAGGGGGTGTGACAATTTTTAATATTTTATTTAATTAATTTGTTATTTTAAATAAAATAGGAGAGTGAGGCTTTTGCAAATATCCTTTTATTAATTAAAAGGATATGAGAGAATTTGGGTAGTTAAGGATATAAAGGGATAAGATTCTAGATAATAGGATTTGTTGAGATATTTTAGTCATATTGAGATATTAAGGGGATTGAGCATTAAATTAGATCATTTTTAAAATTGTATAAATTCATTAAGCCTCAAAGGCATGGAGAGGAGATTGTGAGTTAGTGTGAGTAGAGAGTGAGAGGTTTTCTGCTTGGATGCCTTCGGGCAGTTTGTAAAGGGCCATGAGTGTCGAATATCAGGCCAAAGATAAGTTTGTAAGTAGTCTCATTTTGTTTATATGAAAACATTGCTCAGTATTATATATATTCGGTTGATTGATTGAGGAACTGTATGAATGATTTCTGAAGTAGGATTTTGAAGTAAATTATGTATGTATCTGTGGAAATTGATATGCCAATTTTGTGAAGAATAACACAGAAAATTTGTGTGCGGTTTCTGGTTAAATGTATATACCTGAGTTGAAGTATCGACTATGGGAGTTCGACGGATGAAACAGAAGCATCGAGGCTTTTGAATTCCTTGTGTGTTTGAATTATTTACTTATTGTATCACTTTTTATTCATTTGTATCTTTTCTGGCCTTCGCTCGGCTCCGAGAAAACTGAGCGGATTTTATATACCTGCAGATTGTGAAATGCCTTTAGGCTTTTGTTGCGATCGATTTGCTGTGATCGAAACATAAATGTTTGTTATCCATTTTATCATTTTAAATGATTGACGGAGCCCTTTGCAGCTTGCATTCCATTATTGGCTCTTGGGGGAAATAGAACAATTTAATCTGCTACAGATTGGGAATTTCCATGACACGCTGCAGTATTGAAATTGGGCAGTATGCATATTTGAAATCGTATAATCTACTCATAAGATCTGTTTGCAAATGCCAGATACCTGTGGATCGAACCAAAAGGAATTTAATCATTCTTTGTGAAAAACGCTTTAATTAAAGATCAGTGAGTAATTATAGTCTGCGTTTGAATCTTGTGGTGGAATGTCGGCGCTGTTATAAATCCATAAGGTGTAATGCCCAAGAAAATGAGTTGTGAGAAGTTAGAACAGTAAGTGCTGGAGAATTCAATGTAAGATAGCGTTGAATGCTGAATTGATAATGCGTGGAATGCTGAATTGATAATGCATGTTGCGAGTTGAATAAGGAGAGGTAAGTTTATTGTGTTGGTATTCGATTTTAATTCAAAGTCTGGTTGTAACTGATCTGCGTTTCCAGAATCTTGAATCGATTCAATTTGTGTTGAGTTGGAGGATAAAGTGTTAATTAAAACATTCACATGGTTGGATAGTATAATAAGCATGGCATTTGATTTTGTGAGCTTGATAAGCAGATTGGGAAAAGGCGCATTTTTAATATTTGGTGCAGAAATAATGAGCCAGAAGGCGCAGTCCAGAGATGGGTTTGCCAGACTCAGTCTTAACGCATTATTGATTTATGATATAATTCGATATGGTAGCGAAAGCAACTGAGATCTATTCTAGTGCAATTGTAACTGATTTTAGCTTTAATTGTCAAAGATCTAGTGTGATTATAGTGGGTCAATGAGTGCAGTGACAAATGCGTGATGCAATTAACCTTGAAATCTAGTGCCTAAAGTTCAGGCGTGACAGAGTTAGTATTCTAGTGCTACTGCCTTCTTGTCTTGTCTTTGTCCCGGTGTTTTGAAACAATCAAGTCCAAATAAGGAAATCGACCAAAGACTGATGCACATGGAACTCGTGAATCTATTTTGGTAATTAAATTCAAGGAATGCAAATTGTTGATCGGTTATTGATGTGAATTGATTTGGTGCTTATTACAGTGATGTCTTGACCAAACTGTTATAAAGTAATTTGTTCAAACAATTGATGGGGTAACACAAAGATGAGTGTAATGGATACATAGAATTTGGGGTTTCTTAAATCTAAATTTGTTGAGTTAGGTGCATTGAAGAGAGGGACTTGGGTTTTGAAACATTGGGAATGTTGAAAATTTTCGTGTATTGAAGTTGAATTGGGAGTATGTTTGAGGCACATGCTTTTATATGCACAGAGAGTAAAGATTCTGGGGTTTGCAGGCTCTGCCTGCATCGTCATAAATTTGTAGAGTCTTGGCACTTTGACAACTTGGATACAAACTCTGTTTTTAATTTCCTTTCTACTTTTAGCTTTGAAATGATGACTTTTTCTTGGTTGATTTTCTGTAGATATTGGTGGCGTTGGACTTCGGCGAGGATTTAGTAGAGGCTGCATGTGAAATACTCCATGACAGAATATTTTAATAAAAAAAAATACATACTCATTACAAAAACAAATTTGACGATTTCTTCTCCAAAACAGAGTTTTGGAGAAGAATTAATCTCGCATTATTGACGATAACAATCTTGAAATAAAAAATCACTGAAGACATCCTCATGGCCTGCGGGCATTATTCAACGTTCTGAAGACAAACCCTAGACCTAGAAAGTGAAATGACTCTTTTCTGGACCACAGTAACATCAATGACTGCAAATGACGAGAAATGAACTTTGGTGAATTTGACTCTGGCGGAGGACTGACAAGACCGAGTCTAACAATACCAATGATGCTAGGTATAGAGAGTATAATTTCTTCAACAATTCTCTTCTATATGTTAAGAAGTCTACCAATCTATAATCTACCCTTGAGACTGAAACATGAGTTGAATTCTTAGGAGAATGAAGGAGGTTTCAGCTCCATAAAGAGGCAGATAAAGTCCTCTCATAAAGGGATTTTAGCTCCAAATACCAAGGGATAATCTCCATTAATGAAGGGATAGAAGTTCATGAATGAAGGGGCGAAGCTCGACCTAATTACGCTTCTATAAGCCTCAAGCTAGGAGAATATTCGACCAGCTGGGCTTCTAGAACTTAATTTTTCTTTTGTTTTAATTTTTTCAGGGGTCCATAGTTTTAGTAAGCAGAACATGTGGGATTTTTCGTAGGTTATAGAGCAAGAAACTGCGGTACCGCAGGTAAGAACTAGGAAAAGTACAGAGTTAGGCTTTTTAGGGTTTTAATGAGATTTTCTTCAATTCCAAGAGTTGGTTTAGGAACATTAGGGTTTTTGACTTATAAGGGAGCATGATATAGGTGGTGATAGACCCATATGAACAACTAAATTTCATGGTGACAAATTTTAGTGTAACAGATTTCCCCCTAAAGCGTGAAGTCTGAGGTAGTTCTGAAGAGTGGAGTGCTTTATCATTCCGAGGATTGGGTTGCGGACATATCGGTTGAAACCTGTAAAAACATTCAATGCAAACATATATATGTATATCATCGCTGAGGTAGGCAGTCCCATACTCAAATCAAAACTAAATACATGTTCTGATACATAAATGATTTTAAAATTACATCAATAGTAGACACAGCATGGATGCAACCATCTATCATAAGTAGTCTCTGTATCATGAATAATAAAACTCCTCGCAACCTGTATGGTGGAAAATAGATCTAGGGTCTTGATTTAAGCTTCTCAAACTAGTACGATTCTATCCATGTGATTGATTAAGTCGAAGTCGAACATGGTAAAAAACACCTGATTACCAGTCAATGATGTGAACTGTTAACAAGTGTAAGAGAAACCACCAATAATGAAAATGGCTCTCAAAGTACTTAGTACAATCCATGAAGTGTGAATGAATGATTTGAAGTCGAACACTTCACAGAATAATTTGATCAAAGGTCAATGATGCAACCTGTTGTCAAAGGTGAGAAACCTGCCATTAGGGCATGCAGATCCCAAGGTACTGATAGGATTCTAGATCAACTTTCTAGATGATGAGCTGTCATCGATAGAAAGCGAACCGTCGCAGGAAAGCCTACGACACAAAACCATTAGATCAATTTTTGAAGAAATATTTGCAAGGACTGACTTAGGGATGGTCAACGCAAATGGAGACAAATGTTTGCAATGAATGGCTTATTTGAACTGTCTCTTGAACACATAATGACACTGTAGATGGTTTGGTAACAATTGACCTAAAGCTCATACCCAATAATTGGCTGAAGACTTTAAATGTGGTTTGATTAACTGTTAAACAAAGTATTTTCCTAAACCAAGTGCAAGTGTAACAAAAAGTGTCGTTTTCAAGAGTGGTTTACTGATTTTAAAACAAGGGTGACAACTGGATTCATTTTCTCTCTTTTTCCCCCACCATTTATGGCAAGTACCTCTTTATTTTTGACAAGCTTGAGGAGGATAACATTTTCTTGTTGTATAAGCTCATCCTTTGGATGAATCCAACTTAGTATAAAAATCGAACCCTAAGAAGGAGTGGTTCGTTCCTGTTTGTAATCGACAGGTCCTTTACTATTAAGTTTTAACAAGTCTAGTATAGGAGAAACTCGATGTTTTTCAGTTTTAGGTAGTCGGAAGAAAAACTTTAGAAAACTCCGTGGGTGTAATTTTTCATAATTTTAGTCTCTCAAGCCCAAAAAAGGATAAAATAATGTAGGAGAGAACTCTATTGACCATGATTAGTCAATGTATACCTTTTTCGTAAATAGTCCATTTCAGTCTGGAAAAGGGGTAAACTTATACTGAAAGGATGACTGTTCATTTCCTTTAACAAGATCGAATAGTCAAGTACTCGAAAATATTTTCATATTTAGAGAGTCTGAAAAGGGCTTAAAAGAGAACTCCAAGGTTTCTCTTTTTCGTAATTTTCAAGAGCCAGGAAAAGTGATAAAAGTGTACTCAACTTGGCCTATTTTCAATTTAATTTACGAGCAGGAAAAGACGGAAAGAACTCGACATTTTCATGTGTTTTACGAGAATGAAAAATAGAAAAATAATCTCGGGATTTTCATGAGTTTAATGAGTCTTGAAAATAATAGCCGAAATGGACTCAAGATAGGTTTCATTTTTACACAAGCTTGAAACAAAGAAAACTTTGCTTGAGATCGGTTTCATTTTTACACAAGCTTGAAACGTAGGAAAACTATGCTTGAGATTGGTTTTTAATGCCACCCAAGCATAACTTGCTAAAGCACATGCCCCCCAAGCTTCATTTCATTCAACTAAGTAGACTACTGGTTACTAATAGCTGGATGGAATGAAGGTTTATTTATGAGATTAGATGAAAGACTCGACTTAACACTTACAAGATCTAATCAAAGACTCGACTCAATTAGGAGGGGATTTGTTTCATTTTTTAATGAGCTTGACACAGGAAAATAACTATGCTCATGGTATATTTTTTAGTTTTTAACAAGGTTGACATAGTAAAGGGAACTATCCTCATAGAATATTTATTTCATTTTTTAACGAGGTTGACACAGTAAAAGAACTATCCTCATAAGGGCTTGTTTCATTTTTTAACGAGGTTGACATAGTAAAAGGAACTCTCCTCATGGGAACCTGTTTCATTTTTTAAATAGGTTGACACAAGAAAAGAACTATCCTCATAATGAATTGATTCATTTTTTAACAAGGTTGACATAGTAAAATGAATTATCCTCAAGGGAACCTATTTCATTTTTTAATGAGATTGACACAGTAAAATAACTATCCTCATGGCCTGATTCATTTTTTAATGAGGTTGACATAGTAAAAGAACTATCCTCATGGGCACCTGTTTCATTTTTTAATGAGGTTGACACAGTAAAAGGAACTCTCCTCATGGGCACCTTGATCATGGCTTCCAACTAGAAGAAACACATGTCAAGGGACACTCCTTGATCATGGCTTCCAAGAGGTCTTCATCAGATGGAAGAATAGTTCTCTAGAAGGAACTCATGTCAAGGGAAGGGATAAGAACATTGTGTTCAAATAATCCCATAGGGTTTACCATGTCAATTACTGGATCTAAGTCAAAGGAAGTTGAGTAAAGAGGGGAGGCTCGCTTGTATCGGTAACTGAAAACATTGGACTGGTTGCCACATAATTAACCCGTGGCAGGGTAAATACTACATTTGTATAAGGAACATGTAGGGGTGTCGTATTATTGGTAGTCAAATCAGGACTAGCAAATGAAAGCTGGTCTATAGTCACAATGTTTCCATTGTAAGGGAAAGACATCACACGAAAGAGTGTTGATATGACAACTTTCATTGCATAGACACAGTCTCTCCCAAGGAGTAAATTGAAATCCAAGGGGCCTTGAACTACCATAAGATCAATACAGACAGTTTTACCTTCCAAGGTAATAGGAAACTTAGGAAGGATCCCTAAAGGTTCACTAATGGTTCTATTAAAAGCTGACAGATTTTGTGTAACAGGCACAAGCTGAGGGGAACCCAAAGCTTGCCAAGAAGTTAAGGATAAAATACTAACAGAAGCACCTTCATCTACATTTGTGCGATGTACATTCTTACCACAAACATTTAGAATGATTTGGAAAGGGATGGAGGAAGGAAGACGAGGTTCTGTCAGTCTATTCCAAAGGAAAAGACCTCAGTACTTGGAGGGGGTTCAAAAAAAAAAGGTGAAATGCCCCCTGGCATAGAAGAATCTGATGTAACAAGAAGAACCTGAGCGGTATGAATTTCACTCTCTATAGGGAGAGTGGGATCGACCAAATGTGAAATCAAGTCGACCACTTGATCAACTAATGGATCATAGACCTGAGTGATATGATTTTCACTCTTCAATGGAAGAGCGGGATTGACTGTATTTGGAATTAGATCAATTACTCCTTCAATTGACGGTAAGTTGGGAGAAATTTTATGGTAACCATTTGGAAGTTTTTTCTGTGGAATAGTAAGGTTTTCCAACAATTTTGAGGCTTCATCCATATGAGGGAAAATGTGATTTTGATGACTCTCGTTGCATAACCTACAAGGAAACCTAACTTTACCCTTTTTCCTAGGAACTTGACTTTCATTGGTTGATGGATCAACAGTAAGTTGATAAGAATTTTTTGACCATACTTCCAAGACCTTAGGAATACCAGGACAATTGATAAGAAAGTGGTCACCCTTACAAAGTTTGCAAGGGTATTTGGGTTTATGATGCATGTTAGAGGTTTCCTCAGCACTACCAACACTTACAACCATGGTTGGTTGGTTGATTTCTTTCTTATCTTGCTTCTTCTTCTTCTTCCCTTTCTTCATCTTCTTAGTCACCTGGTTACTAGTGTCAAGGCTTTTACCAAGCGAAGAAGAATAAAGGGAGGAAGACATGTTGGGTGAAGAAGGTAAAGGGTCAACATGAGGTTGGTGATGTTGAGATGGTAAACTATGTTAAGGTGAAGCATCTGGTTGAGATGGAATAATTTGAGTATTCGAGGCCAATGAAGTTGAAAATAACCATATCGGTAAACCTATTGTAAATCCAGGTAATGACAATGTAGCCATATAAGGAGGACCAACATTTCCAAAGCAAGGAAAAGTACTAGTAATCTCGTTAAGAGGGGTTCCTTGGTTGGTAAATTCTGGAACAGTTTCCATTAGATTCAACTTCAGTGAATTTTATTAACAATTTAAAAATATTCACAATTCACAATTCACACCTAACAATTAAAATTCACAATTCACACCTAAGGTCTCTAAAAGTAAAAACAAAAAAATGAACACGCGTTATTAAATCTAGGAGTCAAAACCACACACAAGCAGTTTGTTTTCACAGTGAAATCACTAGTTGGTGATGAAATCCAACGTTGTAGAGATCAATGTGAAAAACTAGCGGTTGGAACAGTTACTCTGACAACCTGCTTAAAGAAATAGTCTAGTGCAAGTACCTCCACTATGCCATATCGAAGTGAAGTTCACCCTCTGAAAATTCCAAGTGAGTCTAGTCAATGTCTACTCCAAGTACAATGGGACCTTCCCTCCACCTTCACCTTGGGAAAAATCCTAAATATTATGGCCACTAAGGTCACCAATTGAAACAATTATACCTAGGGGAACAGTCTACGATCTGATATACATGCAAGGGTAGAGTAATAAGTTCAATCCCCTTGAAAGCTCCTTGATACAATCCAAGGTTTACCAACAAGTGACCCCAGGCTCCTTGACAATGGTCTATCTGAGGTTTACCATTTTTAATACGTGCACATCTGCTATCTTTCCCAATGAGATAGGTACGATTACCTCACTGGTTTTGACATGATCTCATGCTTGAATCTTTTAAGAAGAGCTTCCCAAAGCACAATTGCAACAATTGGAATTTTTCCTACCGCAATATTTCTACTTGTTTGTTTAGTTTCTTTGAAAAGTTAACTACAACCTATTCCAAAGAACTAGCCTAGGCTAGATTGGTGGAAAGAGCCCTAGAAAATGTAAAAAATTCTAGATGAATTTTATTAAGCGCTATATTATTTGGGTTGTTATTACTCAAAGGGTAAATGGATATGAAACCAATGGTGTTATGCGCTGACCCAAAACTAAATGCAATCGAATATGATAATGTAATATTTTCAATTCGATGAAACCTAACTAAATTAAGGAGAGAGTTTCCATTCACTTCCAACAATGAAAAAATTGATAAATAAGAGAAAATATAGCAAAATTTCTAATGCACTAATTTCATCAAGAAAAAATAATGCTAATCAATTCAAAAAAAAAAATTATTTTTATGTTTTTAAAACAAGCATAAAAACATGTAAATTTAAATCAAAGAAACTGATCTAAATCTACGATTGATTTTTCCAGAATGTAAACTATGCAGTTGTAATCTATGCACAATTCACTTGAAAAGTATTCAAATGTAATCTATGCACATTTTTCATTCATATTCTGAAAATGAGAATTCTAAATATGAAAATGTGATCTATGCAAGAGAATTCTCAAAAACAAGATGATTCCAATGTAATCTAAAGAACCAATCAAGTGTAAGTAAATAAAATTGGGTGAGAGTTCCAAAGGTCAAAAGTAAAAAACACTCAGACTGAGACAAACCTCGAAGTAATGACCAAAGGAAATCAAATAAAGAATTTCTGAAAAAGTAACTCAAAACACCCAATTAACTTAACGGAGACTGATGAGATTGTAAAAGTTGTTGAAAGAAATTCACACAGAAGATTTTTGACAGTCAAGACAAGTTGGGGTAATTACAAAGAATCAAGTAATTACACTCCTGAAAACATAATTTTATTTTTCCAAAATTTTTCTAGAAGTCCGTAGTTTTTAATGGAACAAGGTGCGGTACCTCATTGTTTTTCACTAAAATCTACGGAGTCTACTGCTCTGTTTTTAAACAAAAAGTGCGGAAGGTAGGAAAAACATAGAAAAAATAAAAATACAGATTTACAATCAGGGATGCTAATGAGATATTTACCCAACCCACTTTTGAACTAATAAAAAATCAAAGAATTTATTCAAAAATCAAACCGAAAATCAAAAGAAAACTAAGTTCAAGAAAATTCCCCAGTGGATTCACCAATTTGTTATGCGGATAAATCCTTCTTGTGGACAAGAACGATATCCCTAGTATCCTAAGGATATCTAGAAACAAACAACTAAATGCAAACCATGTTCTCTAGATCATTCATGATTCGGAATTATTAATTAATAAAGTATGAGGACATCCCCCTACCTGAAGTCCAACGCTTGTTGTAATATTTATATCCAATTGCTCTAAAAGAGGTCAATTCAGCAAGTAAGACCCGCATTCAAAGACAAGAAAAAGATTAAAAGCACTTGCATGATATAATAATTTAGAAACACTAATCTATCTCAATGATCAAGGAATCCAAGAATTAAATTACTCAAAGAGATACATGAACAATTTAATGAGATAATAGAATTCATTTGTATTAACTTGTATAATAAGAACTAACCTTACAACCTTGTCACCTTGATGTCATACAGGTTTTTCTGGGGTCCTAAATAGCCATTTTCCTTTGGTTTGACAAGCCTTCTCCTCTGTGAACTAGCATTAAACCATGGATATGAGTATGTGATATTTCTCATACGAATGATGCCAGGTATAGAGAGTATAATTTATTCAAAAATTCTCTTCTATATGTTAAGAAGTCTACCAATCTACAGTCTACCCTTGAGACTGAAACATGAGTTTAATTTATAGGAGAATGAAGGAGGTTTCAGTTCCATAAAGAGGGGGGTAAAGTCCTCTCATAAAGGGATTTTAGCTCCAAATACCAAGGGATAATATCCATTAATGAAGGGATAGAGGTTCATGAATGAAGGGGCGAAGCTCGACCTGATTACACTTCTAGAAGCCTCCAGGTGGGAGAATATTTGGCCAAATGGGCTTCTAGAACTTAATTTTTCTTTTATTTTACCTTTTTCAGGGGTCCACAGATGTGCTGCAGGTTATAGAGCAAGAAACCACAGTACCGTAGGTAAGAACTAGGAAAAGTGTGGAGTTAGGCTTTTTAGGGTTTTAATGAGTTTTTCTCCAATTCGAAGACTTGGTTTAGGAACATTAGGGTTTTTTACTTCTAAGGGAGAATGATGTAGGTGGTGATAGACCCATATGAACAACTAAATGTCATGGTGAAAAATTTTAGTGTAACAGGTAGTTGCAGCCTTGAACAACTTCTGAGCTCCTGCTACCTTCAAGAGTTTAGCTTCAAAATTTCGGGAAAAGTATATCTTCAGGCTCTCGAAAGACACACCAAAATGTTATCACAAAATTGTACTTGATTGGATATTGATAAGACAAATCAGTGTAACTGTTTCAAACTAGATTTTGACTGAAGCTTAGCCTCTTCAGTCTGAGAGGGCTCTCTCAAAGGGATTTTATGATATTATTTAATGGCTAGATGGCTAACTCTATAGAATTTGTATCTTGGTTTTTTATGATTGCAGGTTGAAAGAATATAGGCTTGCTACCATTGGTATTATGGAGTCAATAATCAATATTTTCAGTGGAAAGGTTTCTTGACATGGAAGCTGAGGCAGATAAGGGTCTTTAACAAAGGAAATGCACTCATAAAACATAGGAAAACACAGTCATTTCATTACTAAAGGAAGTCAAAGAATAGAGTTATGAATTATGAGTAATAGAAATGAAATCTACTACAAGTGATAAAACATAAGATGTAGATCAATACGAAATTAAAAACCCCATGAGAATCTTAAGTCTGTGAAGAAGAAAGTCACTTTGTATTACCGATATAAGTCAAAATACATAAAGCAACAGTTTGGTGCAAAAAATCTCCAACCCTTGACTACTTCGATGCTTTGTCTTTAAATAGAAATTATTACAACAAGGATGATCTGCCTGGTTTCTAGATTCATTGAATTCTCCTATGACACATCACATAACTGAAAAACATGACTTCTAACAAGAAACTGACAGCTACACCTTAAAGAAGAAATTTCCTAATAGGAGTCTAACTCCTATTTATTACATACTATACCTTATCTTGTGAAACAGTTACATAACAGTTACAAAATAGGCATCACATGCTTGAAATATACATGATAGATTCATTTCCACTTTATATATTTAAGACTCTCCTAGACATGTGGAACAAAACCCTATTTTTGAGGAATGTATAATCCTCATCTTCAACGGGTTGATGACCTATCTCCACAACACTTCCTTCGAGTCATAAATATTTGATGTTAAAGTCCCTTGACATATTGGAGGAGTCCAGCTGTCAAAAAATACCATTAATATGCTCCAAAACCTTCAAAAATAACTCGCTATGAAAACATGACAGTTTCGTAGCGAACCGTTTGGTAGCATTGAAAAGTAGCTTCTACACCCAATAACTTTTCTCCATTCCTATTCTATGGTGTCAACCAAGTCATGACACATCACCACCATCAAACTCCCTCCTTGAAAACTTCAAAAAGTGACTTTAGAGGAAAAAAGGCTGCTACAAGTTTTTTCGTAGTGTTTTCCTGGCTTTAAGCCTAGGAAACACTATGAAACTGTGTAAAAGTGCAGAAATTCTAGATTTCAAAAATGTCTCCAAAAGGTGACCTCCAGCTGTAAAAACTTGATCTTATGCATGTAATGAACTTCACTAAAGCATATTTAACCTCAACTTATGGTCCATGTGGTGTTTCTTTCTCATTTATGATCAGTTGAGCAATGGGCTCCTCAACCACAGTCATCTTCAAACCTTTCTTCTCCAACTCTTCATGAATTAGTTCTAATTGCTCTTGAAGGTCTTTGACTTGGTATTTTAGTGTCCTATTATTATACTGTAAGTGAATATTTACCTTTTTGATATTCTTGACCTCTTTTCTTAGTGGCTATGTCCACTTTATCAGTTTTTCTATGTTTTCCAAGGTCTTAAAGGCACTTGTGACTTGATCCTCCCAAATCTTTCTCATCTGTTCAAACTGCACTCTTTTAGCTCTATGTTTCTTGGCCTCTCTCCTCAAGATTGATATCTATTCACTTGCATCTTTCAACTTCTCCTTGAGGGTTTCAAATTATTTCTTTTCAATGAATTCTCTTTGCCCTTCTTTTGCAGGTGAGGAGAGGTCTATGATTCTTGGTGGTGGATGAGCAGTTTCACTGAAATTCTGAGTTTCTTTGTTGCTTTCAAAAACTTTTCTAGCATGTCTTGTCATTTGTTTTCTAGCTTGAAACATAAATCTAGCATCATCACCTGCAAATTCTAACTTCTTAGATGTTTTTCCTTTCTTAAGCTTCCTTCCTCCCTCATCTATGTCTTCAGCTTGGACTATGGGAGTCTCTTCAATACCAATGACATGAAAAATTCCCTCTAAGTTACCTTTAGCCATTTTTTGACTACTTGTAACCCTCTTGTTGCCATGTTTACTAACTGTTGGCCTTTGTTTTGCAGGTGTAACTTTGGGTGTATCATCCTTTTGTAATGGCTTTGTCTCCATGATTATTGGCTCAACTTGCTCTGCTACTGTAGGTGATAGAAAATCTCTAGGTTTGGGAGTTCTTTTAGAGTGAGAACATCTACTTCAAAATCACTTATGAATGGAAAAGACGACCAATCTCTACCTAATATTTTTAACTCCTCTAATACCAACAACTTGATCAAACCATGATGAAAAAGAGAGGTTTCATTTCCTTCTGCTTTAACTTGAACCTTGTCTAGAATTTTAGCTAAGCTTTTGTATAAGTAAAAAGGTAAATCAAGAGACCTCTTGCCTACAAAATGCAGCAGAAGCCTAAGGTGGTATAAATAAACCATGTGGCACCTCCCTTCATAGGTGAAGTGCTTCTGAATGATCAACAATGACTTTGAGTAGTTTTCCTTCATATAGCTCCTTGTGATGGCATTTGTGAGATCAATTTCACTATGCTCTGTCTTGATGAATTCTTTAGAGTCCTGCATGGTGAAATTGATATGTTTGAACCATTTCTCTCCTCCTCTAGGGATTCCTATTTCTAATGCAATGGTTTTTGGTGTTACTATGAGATTTAACATTCCCACCTTCAAAGCTGATCCAGTAAATATCTTAGCAAACTCCTTTGAAACCTGCAAATGACACCCTTGTAGCCTTTGGCAGAATTGTAAACACCTTGTTCTTCTAAACACTTCCAATGCAATGGGGTCTTCATTTAACAAATTCATTTCCATTGGCTCATATATGAGGCAGTGACCACCTTTGTTGGTCTTCTTCTTTGCATACATGGTGATTTTGTACCTTCCTCGCCTCGCTTGATTAGTGACACCTGCAAATTTTGAAAATGCCAGCAACTAGCTTGGCTTGGTGAAATAGATCTCCATAAATCAATAGCATGCAAAGATGAAGCATAGAATGAAAAAGACTCAATTGGGTAATGTTTTAAAGTTTCCATGACAACTCATGCTTTAATCATGCCTCATACATGCTAAAAACAGTAATGATGACCTCATACATGACCTTTGTACCTTGATTTAACCCTAATTGACTCGAATGACATCCACCCTAACTCTTCTAATCATGGAATGACACCTTGCACCAGATCTGACAAGACAGACAGAAAAACCATTTTTCGTAGCATGGCTAGTTCATTTTCTGACAGTTTTGCTACGAAACTATTAGGCAGTTTCATAGCGAAAACTGCCTTTTTACAGTGTAAAATGCTACGAAAAGAGGAAAAATTGGCTAAAGTGACCTTTTTTATTTCAAAAATTTGGGAAATGAAATATGTCAGCAAATGATGACTGATGGGACATGATATGACTTGAATGGGGGTGGGTTTGAACTTTAAGATAGGTTAATATAAAAAAAATTAATTTTTCCTATTGAAATCTATGACCATACCTTTGATGAATGAAATCTATAACCATGTCAAATAATGTTTCACTTTTTCTGAGCAATAAAAAATCTCATGAATATGCTGGGTGCATTAGTGAGCCCAAAATGAATCACTAACCATTCATATAATCCATTGTTTTTTTGGAAGGCAGTCTTCCACTCATCCCCTTATCTAATCCTTATTTGATGATAACCACTTTCGAAATCTATTTTAGTAAAATATTTCTACCCACTCAAGTTATCCATTAAATCATCCATGCGTGGTAAAGGAAAATGACACCTGATGGTGATTTTGTTTATGGCTCTGGAATCAGTACACATGTGCCATTCACCACCTTGCTTTAGGCTGAGTAATGCCGATACATCACATGGACTAAGGCTCTCTCTTATCAACCCTTTATCCATCAATTCCTGCACCTGTATCCTAACTTCTGCATTTTCCTCAGGAGTTAACCTATATGCTGCTTTATTCGGTAAAATTTCTCTAGGTATTAGATCAATATGATGACTAATATTCCTAATTGGTAGTAATGCATTTGGCAACTCATCCACAATAATATCAGCAAAATTATTCAATAGATTTTTTATTTCTTTAGATAAATCATCTAAATTTTTAGAAGTTAGAATTACCTTCAGTCTTCCTATAACAACAAAATGTATCCCCTCCTCCTTCTCGACTTCTTGGAACAGTTCTTTTCCACTCAGCAACAAAACACTATTTCCAGGCACTTCTTTGTTTGCTTCATCCTTCAATGGTAGCATTGTGTGTTTATTTCCATCCTTCTCTAGAGTGTAAGTATTTCTTCGCCCATAATGCATATATTTCCGATCAAACTTCCAAGGTCTTCCCAGCAATACGTGGCATGCATCCATCAACATCAAATCACATAATATAACATCCTTATAGGTACCAATCTGGATATCTACCTTGCATTGTTCCGTCACAATAAGTTGATGTCCTTTTTTTAGCCATGATACCTTATATGGAGTAGGGTGTACCATTTTCACCAATCCCAACTTGTCCACCATCTCTGTAGAAACAAGGTTATTAGTGCTTCCACTTTCAATTACCACTTTACAAAATTTTCCTTTGGACTTGCATATAGTCCTGCATAGATTCTTCCTCTAAGCTGGCTCTCTTGCCTCTTTTTCTGCTTTAAGAAATACCATTTTCAATAACAAGGATTCTCCTACTTCTGGTGGTTCTTCTTTACTTTCAATTTAAGTATTTTCTTCCTTTGCATCAACCACATTCACATTCTGCTGATTTGCTGCTTTATTATGAGTATAGTCCCGTGATCTGTGTCCCCATTCTCCACATGTGTAACATCAAATTTATCTTCCTCGGCCTCTACCTCTAGGTGCAAATCTCCCTCTACCAAAGTCTCCTCTCTGCGGTGGTCTACTGCTCAAACCTTTTGCTTCATTTTGAGAGTGTTGGAATCTTGATCTAGAAGCTCCTCTTCCTCTTGCCGGACTTTTACCTCTATGCCTCTGACTTTTCTTCCTCAACGTTTTTTTCTTCTACCTTCAAAGCTGCCTGATAAGCATTTTCAATTGTATTCAGAATCAATAAACTGATTTCTTCTTGTATGTCATATCTCAAGCCATTGATGTATCCGGCTACCTTTTATATGTCATCCTAGGCATGTCATACTCTAATTCTCAGCTTGTAAAACTCCTCCATGTACTCCTTGACAATCATTCCTTTCTGACTAAAGTTTTGTAATTGTCTGAAAATATTTAACTGATAATATTTTGACATGAATTTACCTTTCAATTTACTCACCATTTTATCCCACTGATTGATCTTGGGCTTTCCCTTTCTCTCTCTGGATAATTGTATCTCATCCCACCACATGGTTACATGGCCTTTCAATCTGGTAGCTGCAAATTTCACCTTATTTTTATCATCGACCTCCTCATAGTCGAAATACTTGTCTAATGAAATGATCTAGTCCATCATCTCTTCCACATTACGGTTCCTATCATACAAAGGTATTTCCACTTTTGGTCTCCCACTAGCCTTTACCAATATCTTGAAAAATTTAGCTACCTCACTTTCTTCCTCTTCTTCTTCCTCAGAAGATTCCTCTATAGCACTAATGTCTCCTTCATCAGATGCTCTCCTTTGAGCAGTTTCCATTGTCTCCATCCTTGTACGAAGGTGTCAAAATGTTTCTAGCAAAACTGCATTGGCTACAGGTCTTCCCTGACCTATGCCAGCTCCTCTCTTAGGCGGCATGTTTACTGTAGCAGATTTTAATCCCTATCGCTCTGATACAAAATGATGTAGCTGAGATATAATAAACCTATACCAACTGCTCTATTTTTTTTGAAAACACCAAAACAAAGATCAACTAAACACCACCCAAAAAAAAAAAAACAATTGGGTTACAAGAGGACAATCCATCAAATGAAGATTAGATGGAGGGATTTTATAAGTTGTAGGCATGAAAAAAAATCGTTTTGTCAATTTACAACAAAAAGTAATACCAAATACCCAAGCGCAGTGATTTGTGGCACAAGCGTAGCTCCAGACCTCTATGCACAGTGCTTGACTCCTATACGCAATGCCAAGTCACAGATGTGCATTTTTTTTCTTACTTAACCAGTCGTAGAACCCAATCTAGATGTTTCTAGATCAAAATCGCAAAGTTGTCATCAGATTCATACTCTCAAATGTGTGGCTAATCAAAGAAATGATCGGATTGAGTTTTATCAAATGAAATAGAACAAAATTAGGTCTCTGCACATAGGTTAATTGAGGTATATGATGTACGAGGGAAAGCTGGACTATCTGTCATGATTTGACTGTCTTCATGTCAAATAAACACCACTCTGTCATCATAATTAAAATGAAAAAACATTGATACACAAAAAAACGGAGTATCTTTATTGCTGCCTTTCACAAATTCGTTAGATTATCGCACTCCCTGTCTTATTTAACGCTCTCACACTTTCTCTCGATTACAATCAGAAAAAACCAATCCTCTCTCTCAATTACAATCAGAAAACCAATCCCTAAGTAGCTGCATCCTTCCACAAATGAAGGAGTTTTCTATTTTTTTTTGAAAAAGAATCTTAACATAACTTATTGAATTAGCTATTTGGCTTGATCTCCTTGTAGGGAGGATCATCTTGCCGTTTATTTCTATTTTTCTCATGTTTTTAATAACAAACTAACTACTACATAATTAATAACTAATGAGAACTAAATAATCAATTTTTTTTCTCCACTCCTTGTTAACCACAACATGTGAACACACTATCACATTTTTGGCTAAGTCTAGATGCTCCTGCATCAGACGGGGGGGGGGGGGCTTGGCGCGAGAAATAACAAGCGCCCACCATGTAGCGTGGGGCCCGTGAATAATAAAACCACTTTTTGGACCCCCCGTCCTGATAAAGATAGAATGGGCAAGGGGTCTGAACTTGATCCCCTGTCGTTGATCTGGGCAGGGTGAATCATAGTCGATAGATCATGTGCGCTATATAACATAGGAGCTTGTCTCCCCCTTTTTTGAATACTAATAGCAACTGATTGTGTAAAAAATAAAAAAAATAAATGACACGATTAAGTTAATTAAAACCAAATTAATTTATGCTAAAACATAATTAATTTATCCTAAGGGCGCGTTTTTATTAGCAAGCCCATTTTATTTTCCTAAGGTTGCTTTACCCCTATTCTAATGCTCTTTTATCACAATTAACCAAGTTTAGACATTTTGGTCAATATTTCTCTAATCTACCTATTCATTTCAACCGAGATTGGGCTTGATGGTTGATTTATTATCTAACCTAAACAACATTTTTAACTTAGTCTAATAATGATTTAGCAGTATGATTAAACTATGAAATTTATTCCTATGTGGCATTTAAACAAGCCGCATGCTTTTATTTGAAAAACTTATAAAGTAACTTTAATACATTTTGTTTTCTAGTGGCATTTAAACTTGCTCACCTGCATACATTTTTTCATGGGGTTTCTTCATTTTTCATTCTATTTCAACCGAGATTGGGCTTGATGGTTGATTTATTATCTAACCTAAACAACCTTTTTAACTTAGTCTAATAATGATTTAGCAGTATGATTAAACTATGAAATTTATTCCTATGTGGCATTTAAACAAGCCAAATTCTTTTATTTGAAAAACTTATAAAGTAACTTTAATACATTTTGTTTTCTAGTGGCATTTAAACTTGCTCACCTGCATACATTTTTTCATGGGGTTTCTTCATTTTTCATTCTATTTTTTGTTTTTCACATATACATTTTTTATATACACTCTTTTAATATATATATATTTTAAATTTTGTAAATCATTTACAAAATGCAATATTATTTACAATTTTATCAACTAAAAGAAAATAGGCAATCACTAATTGAACCTATGAATCATAGGACCCTGAGAGTGGCTCCAACTGGGGATGACATCCTCCTTGTGATGTGTCAAGGACATAATAGATCAGTAGCCTTGATCCATTGGGCTAGTTGCAGAGATCTTCCAACTGAAATGTTATACATATGTAATCTTCATACCTATGGCAATACCTCACCAGAAGCTTAAGGCCTTCTCTACGGGCTTCAAATTCTACTAAGAGTCACCTTTACTCTTGCAATATAAAAGTAAAATGATTATTTACAAGGTTTATGAATGAATTGTCCTAAATGGGTAGAAAATAATGCTTTAACTGTTTGCTATTTATTGGTCCACCTGGAAGCTCATCTCCATTTAAATTTGTTAACAAGAATGCATTGTTGCCCCTAAAGTCTTCAATATTAAAAGTTCCTTTCCATAAATTGTCAAATTTACCATGTTTGCCCTTATCCTCATTTCTGGAATCCCACTTCAAAACAAGATCATTGAGTTGAAAATCATCTATTTTTTTCCTCCTGTCATAAATCCTTTTAATGTTTTCTTGGATGACTTGAGTTTCATGATAGATTTCCTCCCTTAAATGTTGTAACTGAATAGTATGATTTATTCTTCTTTTCATATCATTGGTCTCAACCTGTGATTCTTGCAGAATTTTGAGCACTGGAATTCCAAAAGTTGGGAAAACTGCATTTTTTCCATACACTATCTCGAATGGTGACATTCCAATGGACTTCTTGGTAGTAACTTGATCAACCCATAGTGTATTGATTAATTTTTTGTGCCATGACTTCTTATTCTCATGCAATAAATTTTTAATAATATTTACCAAAGTTTTGTTAGAGGACTTAGCTAACCCATTACCTTGGGGGTAATAAGCAGTAGAGTGCCTTAACTTAATATGATATTTGTCACAAAAATCTATCATCTTCTTGGACTTGAAAGCCAAACCATTTCCAGTTATGATTTTAAGGGGGAAACCAAATATGGAGAATATATTTCCTTCGAGAAATTGGATGATAATAGTATCAATGGATTGTCTAGTTGGTATTTCATCTTTCGATTTGGTAAAGTAATCTGTTGCTGTGAAAATCCATTTCTGTTGTCCCGAGGAACTAGGTTGAATTTCACCAATGAAGTCTAAAACCCATTTTTGAAAAGGGAATTATATTGAAATTGGTTTTAAGGGTAAAGGTGACAACTTTCTTTTACCTTCAAATATTTGGCATTGATGGCAAGAGGTGACCTTTTTATGTACATCAGGGAAAAAAGTTGGCCAGTAAAATCAACTCTAAGGATTTTGTTAGTTTTATATTTCCTGCATAGATGGCCACCATAAACTTCTTAATGGAATTCATCCAGGACCCTGTATGTTTCTTCTTTTAGAAAACAATTTAGTAATATCCCTCCAGCGTCTTTCCAAAATAAATTCTTATCAATAATTCAAAATTCCATGGCTTTCATTTTAAGGAACCTTGATTTGGTTTATGTTAAACTAGGAGGATCATATAAGTTATGTAGGACAAAAATTATGTCTACATACCATGGTGATGTGCTAAAATATTCTACGATCGGTGGAGTCACCTGCTCTTCCTGTTAATCTAATTATACAATAAAATTGATGTCTAACACATTACAATTAGAATTTTCCATAAGTTTTGCTAACCCTTGTCCCTTGATAAGCTCAGTTGGTCTGATTTCAATGTCATATTAAAAAATGACCAAATTCCACTTTCTCCTTCTGCCATCTGAATCTGTTTGAGTTAGAATGTCTTTAACAATGACACTTGGGACAAAATAAATGATGTGTGAATGTAGAATGTAAACCTTGAAATAATTTAGTGCTTTAACCAATGAAAATTCTTGTTTTTCCATGATATTGTATTTCAGCGATGCATCTCTCAATGGTCTGCTGAAAAAGGAAATTGGTTGTTCATGACCTTCAAAATTATTCCGCCAACAAAACAACTACTATTGTATGATCAGATGCAAAAGAGAATATCATGAAATCTTTTGTAAAATTAAGACTTATTATAATGGGTGCAATTGTTAATGCATTCTTGATTTTAGTGAAAGAATCCTTTGCATCATTATGCCATTTTATTTCAACATCTTTTTTTAACATGTCAGTGATTTATTTTAAGATTACAACCAAATTTAATATAAATCTCCGAAGGGAGTTTTTTTTTTCAATAAAGGGTTGGAATTATTTTTTGTTCTTAGGGGGATCTATTTTCAATATTGCTTCTAATTTGTTAGGATCAATTTTTACGTCGTCTTTGGAGATTATGTGCCCTAGAAGTTTGCCTTATTCTAAACCAAACAATGTTTTCCTAGGGTTGAGAGAGATACCATATTTCTTGTATTTTTCAAAAACTCTCCTTAAGTGAAGCAAATGTTCCTCATTTGTCTTTGAAAAGATAGTGATATCATATAAATAAATGACTATAAACCTACCTATTTCATCTGCAAATGCAATATCCATTTCTCTTTGGAATGTAGCACCAACATTCATTAGACCGAAAGGCATTTTCACATACATGAAAGTACCCAAGGGTGTAGTTAACGTTGATTTATCTTGGTCCTCTGGATGTACTAGAACCTGATTATTACCAGAAAATCCATCTAACAAGGAAACTCTCCTAGATCCAACCACTTTCTGCAGGATATGGCCCATTTTGGGAAAAGGATAATTGTCTTTTAGGGAAGCTTTATTGATATTTCTAAAATCAAAATACAATCTAATTTCCCAAATATTTTTCCTAGTAGGGACTAAGTTTTATACCCATTTGGAATACCTCAATGGTATAAAAATTTTGGAATCATATAGTTTTTAAACTTCTTCTTCAAATAGGGGCAAAAGAATTGGGTTGATTATTCTAATTTTATGTTTAAAAGGTTTATGGCCTTCTTTTATAGGAATTTTATGTTGTATACTACTAGTTTCATAGGACTTTAAATCATCGTAACTCTAGGAAAACACATCTATGAATTCTTTGAAAAACTCTATGTACTTCTGTTTTTCAGAAAAAGGCAAAGATTTGGACAATTTAAATATTTTTCTCTTCTTTGGTTCCTATATTACAATATTCCACTTCAGCTCTAGTAGGTTCAATTTTAGGTTTCTTAGCCACATCATTAAATCAAATAATTCTTCTAAGGGAGCTAACCCTCTAGGAGAAACATTATCCTTTAATTGCAAATTTCTAAATCTTCTTGATCTTGATCTAATTCATTCAATTATATTTTATTTAAAATCTTATCTACGTTAGTATCTATTTCATAATCTATGTCTATATTTGCACACTCGAATTCACCCTTTTACTACAAAAAAATTTCAATCTCTTCATCATTACCGAAAACTTGCCATTACATAATATTATCCGGGACAAGTGGTATATTTTTTACTTCAAATGTGTACTTGTGACTTGGGCAATATGGTAATTTTCAAGTACTAGCTAAAGTAGCCAGACCATCAGCTAGGATTTTGACCTCTTGGAATTACAAATAATTCTTACTCAACAAAACACTTAAGGAAATATAGAAAAATATTCCTCGGATGTTTAGCTTAATATTCCCCTTTGGGTTGTTTGATTATGAGTTCATAATCTCCATTAACTGAAATTATTTTGGCACTTAATTGTTTCAAAAGCTGCAATCCTAGGATTAAGGCTTCATACTCAGCTATATTATTGGTACATTGAAAATTTACTTTATATGATTGTCTTTCTGATTTATTAATTTGTGAATTGGAAACCCACACACCTGCTCCTGATCCTTCCTTACCTACAATCCCATGAAAATCCATGTTCCATAAGGGCTCATTTTCTTCATTCTATTTCACTATATCTGTTTTAATTTCTTCAATCTCACACAAATCAGTTTCTAGGTTTGGGATTGGTTCTTCTACACCTCCATCATTATACAAGATAAAAGCGTCTAGGTTTGAATGGATTGAATATAAGGGATAGTTGTTTGGTCTGTCTTGAATTCTAACCATTTATTTCATCAATGTTTCTGTATAAAGTAGCCTTGGTTGCCCAAATATAGGAATGGTAGTGTTATGCTCCTATACCAATAGGTGTCATATATCATGATTGACTTGATGGGCTATGTAATATGTTCATACCTTTCCTTGTTGCAAAGGTTTTCCATATTGTCAAAAAAATCAAAAAATTCAAAAAATGTAAAGAGGGTATACCCTAAAAGAAACATCAAAGGGTGAAAAGAATAAAAAATTGCCAAAAAAGTAAAAGAAAATGAACCCCACTAAAAGAAAGGCCAAGGAAAGTGTGCAAGTCTAAATGCCACTATTTTTTTTCTCTTATGTAAATAAACAAATTGTGTGCAACTTGTATCTTATGCCACAATTGGTGAACAATCAAACAACTTAAGCTTGGCTTGTTCATGTTTGAATTTTGTGTTTTAGAGATAGAGAATAAAATCTGACCAAACTGTTTAATCTTGGCAGATAAGTAGATAAGTAGAGTAAATAAAAGGAGCTCAACAATGTAATCTGAGCCCTTGAATGTAATAAGGTTAGACTTAGATAGATTTCTACATGTAAAAGAAAAGAATGTGTGATAAGGGTTTGCTAGTCTAAGTGCACCCTAATAATGAAGAAAAAATGCCAGGTTAAAGTAGGTAGGGTAGGTAGATGATGTTGCAGAATTACATGTGATGGATAATGACTCTAGATGTGTTAAATATTTACTTTCATCACAAGTGCAAAGGCAGACACTACATTGGAAGAATTTCAAGCAAAGCAAAGTCAGATTATTAACTTCCCTTCTCATTTTTCCCTAAAAATTTCACTAATTTCCCCTAAGTACTAAGGCATTTGAAAATTGGAGGGGCTCAAGGCATTTTCTTGACTTTTGGAGGGACCGGACCCTCGGCCCAATAATTGGAAAAGCCTAAGTACTTAAAATCATTCATCATGACATTCACTCACTTCTAAAAAATCTTTTCCTAAGTAAAATCCTATTTTACTTAGGAAAATTATGCAATATTTCATAAAAACCCTATTCATAAAAGCATAAGTTAAAGACATTAACCCAATGTTTACACTTAGCGCTTCATTCATTTCCATATTAATTTTTAACTTATTATTTAAATCCCTACAAAAATTTCCCCTTTTCCCGTATTATTTTAATAATAAAATTCCCAAATAATATATATCCCACCTCGTTGGTTGAAATATAACCTTAATATGTTGATTAATTAATCAAATTATAAATCCACATCCCCGCTGCGTTTGAAATACATTAATTAACCCTCACGGTTAATTAAAAAAAACAATCCACCAATAGAAACGCCCCCGATGCGATTATTTCATAATAAATCACATCGGGCCCGCCTTGTTATCTTCCCGTCATCTCACCTCCCCAGCGACCGTTCGATTGGTTAATCAAATATCTACAGTTATCGTTGATATCGCTGGCCATCCTCGTCTAAACGATAACGCGTGATGGCCAAGCGGTTTTCTGAACAGTGTCGCGCCACGTGTCACAAGATGTATGGAATCGCTGGCTCCTGGCTGAATACCACCCATCCCCAAAAGCGGTGCGATAAATACCATTTACCGCTCTCCACATACGAAAAACTGTCATTTCCCGTGTACGTCATCCATCTGAAATAACAAAACCCCTGCCAACCTTGACTTTGTGAATAAAATAAACAAATGCATGTTATTTTCATCATTTTATCCTGCGACCAGTGTTCCCATGCAAATAATGTTAAAGCCAACTATTGAATATTTCCAACCACCACCTTGCTAATAAACTCGCAGCCGAACCAGTCCAGAACCTATCAACAATTGTCTACACCTGTTTTCATCACTATTCACTTCCCGAAATAGGTATTTATCCAATTTCCATCGAACCCTGCAAGTATTGGTTTTAAATTTAATTCCACAGAAAAATACTAAAAAATAGTACAATTCGGTCTTTGTTTCACCCCATAAGTTCCCAGACTTGTAATTTTTCCCATTTTTCCACTGAAAACACAAATTCTTTTTTGAATCCACAAGACCAGAATACCAGAAGTATAATGGTGTGAAGACAAGTTGGACCTTTTGTAAAAGATGTCCTTGGATAAATTTTTATTATTTACTACAGTAATTAATGGTAAAAAAAATATAAACAGAGAGCATAACAGTTAAAGAGTATCAGTGGTTAAAGTGTATCAGGTAAAAGTCAGAGTGAAAGTTAAAATGAAGTTACAGAGCAGTCAAAGGTAAATAGTAAAAGTAAATACAGAGGCAGTAAAATGGTAAAAAGAAATGAAAATACTTTCACCAACATTGAATTTTTTCTAAAGTGAAAGTAAAACAGTCAAAAGAACAAAAAAGTGAAAAGATGAAAAACACAACAAGAAGGAACATTTTTGCAGAAATTTCATGTTATAGTCATTGTTTTACAGAAAATATTGTGATCAATCCAAGATTAATTTTGCAAAATTGAAGGAGGTTTATGTTCTTAAGAGGACCATCTACAAAAACCTCTCTCATTTTTCTAATAGCTATTATGGTTTTGGAAATATTAAACAATGTTGGAAAGCATGTTTTGCAGAAAATACCAGTTAAGTCATCATTTTGCAGAGAATATTGTGGAAAATTAGAAGTACATTTTACAAAAATGAAGGAGGTTTTTGTTCCTAGAGACCCATATACAAAAAAATATCTCACGTTTTGCACAGTGATTTTATGATTAGAGATACATGCACATCTTTACAGGCTATTTTTCAGACTCTCTAAAACTCTGTTTTACACATATTTTTACAGAGCCTATTGTGCACAGCTAGAGATGAATTTTAGGAAAATAAAAGAGGTTTATCTCACCAACATATTAATCCACAATAACCTCTTTCACTTTTTACATATCTATTACGGATTGAGAAATAAAATGATATCATTGGACCCAAAATTTGCAGAATTGTTGGAGCAGAATGCACAAAGAAAGGAAGCAGTTAGTGACTTGGATGCCTCGTCATCAACTAAGAGTTGGATCAAATTCGAATTCTCCTCTTTTTCATCATCTATCCATAAAAAATAGTGTGAAATAGATGAATTAGTTTGAGTGTCCTTTACTTAAGTTCTATTTATGTAAAACAGTTGGAGAGATTTGTGAGCTAATCTTCATATTTTTTCAAGATATTTTAGTTTAGAATTTGTATAAATACTTCACTCTTGGAAGTATTTTGGGGGTGGATTCTTAGAATTTTCTGTAATACTGATTATTTTGGAATAAAGTGTTGTTGGACAAATTTCGCATGGCTAGCTGGATAAAGAATTGATGCAAAGGACCTTTCATAGGATTCTTGAATCAGATAACAGATCAATAAGTCTTCTATCTTCTATGTTTTAAAAGTTTTATACTTGTTTATTTTACCATCTATGTTTCATATCTGAATGATAAATGAAAAAGAATAATTCAGAAAGTCCTTGAGTGCAATCTGTTTTCAATCGTTGTTATTCTTAATGTTTTCTTTTGAACTAGTATGAACAATGAATTCTTAATTGTTCTTGTTTTCTAGTTTATTCATTTTGATTATTTGGTAAATAATTCTTAATTTCTCTTTATTGATAATCATTCAAGTTCCCTCTTTCGAATGTGTTGAAGAATTCTTAATTTCCCTTCATCCATTTTGATTCCATTCCATTCACTTTAGATCTATAATTGTTCCCTGTTTGATTACCTTGCCCTGTGAAACCATCTTTTGTTAAGAAACTTGATCCAGTTAAGCTATCCTCTTTGACTACATTAGCCCAATGGCCTAAACTACTCAATATTACCACAAGATATTGAATTTCATCACCCAAACTCAATAAAAATCTCTGGACTTTATAACTAGCCTAATATCTTTCAAAACAAAGCTAAATTTTACAGAGAGAGCCCTCTCTGGGTACAGATTGGCTAGATTATGTACCTAAAAGTTGGTTTGTGGTTACCTCGGACTATTTTTTATGAACCTCGAGAAATTACTGAGTGATAACAGGTAGCATAACTCATATCCAGTTGTAAGGTGCCCTGTAATCCCCCCCTAGAATCTAGAAAGTAGAATTCCATACTTTGGAGGTATGTTTGATACCACAACATCCATGACTAAGATTTTGGCTGGGATTTGGGCTAAAGTGACACATAGGTCTTTTATAAGACCGAAACATCTCACCTTACAGGAATCAAATGAATATAAGTCTTTACAAGCCCTAGTAATATCCAGTCCTAATTGTTCCATAATGGCCCTGGGCATCAAGTTATGTGAGGCACCATAATCAAGAATAACATTGTGAAGAATTTTATCTTGAATATTAAAGCTAACATACAAATAAGGAAAAACCCCATATTGGGATTTACCTTCAACTTCTGGTCCAAATAATAATTCAGGTTGGTCATCATTAAGGTTCACAATATCTGCTCCTTCTAATTTCAAAGCATTTATTACTTGGGTTCTGTATACATTTTGTAATATCCCAAATGGGGAAATTTCTGCAATGTTGGGAATATCTTAAGATATTCCTTTTTCAGAAATATTGCAAGTCTATTTCAGAGATTGACTACTTGGGAATTTATCGGATGCATCACCTCCACAAGGAAGGGTGAAATCCAGAGGCTATCTAGCCCTTTGTAGACTCTGTCTATAGATATGTAATATCTCATATTAGGAACAAGTTACAACAATATGCAAATACCCTCATGGAATTAGAAGTGACACATGAACTCATAAAAATGGGAGAAATCCATAGCCCTTCTATTAAATAGTAGCAGCAATGTAAATAATACAAGATCTTGAGAGGAATGTTACTCAATATTAGCAAATCATATCTCCAAAACACTGCTACACAATATGCTCAAGCTATAACTGCGCAGTCATAGGGAGTTGCTGCAACATAAATGATGTGAATAAAATGATATAACAATAGTAGCTCAAAAAATGAGGGGGAGAAAACTCTCAACCCTTGAAAACAACTAAATAATCATCCTAAGGAGGATTGGATGAAATACATATACAAAAATGGAAAATATAATAATGTCAGAGTTTTTGTAGTAGCAGCAACTCAAAAAAAAATAGGAGGAAATGGCTAAATGTGATGCTCAATATGAAAGAGCCTCCTCTAATGGAGTTCTAATGTGAAAGTCTGATCCTTTCACCCAAGATTTCTCCTCCAATCAACCTTGCAGTCCCTCACTGCAAATGGCCCATGAAAATAATGCAGTTAGGGAAGATACTGTGCTATAGGAGAGCTGGAAAACATTGGCCTGATGCCAAGGTCTGCAAATCTTCCCAAAAAAAAATCTTCAATGATCTTGTGATGAAATGGAGATCGTCTCCCCTGAAAAATAATCTCCAGAGTGGTGTTGTGGAACCCTCCCCAGCAACACCCAGCAACACAACCCAACTACCTCTGTGAATTGCGTTGCAACTGAATGAATGCTTCGGCCCAAAGCCTGGATATGGGGACAATGAGGTAAAATTCCTCAAGAGGCCTCTCAAGAGGAAGAAGGAATCCTAAACAGGACTCCCTCTAGGAAATCTACTAAACAGTAGGAGTTTTCTCTCTTGTCTCTCAAGACAACGAAATATATAATCTTCAAGATGATCCCAAAATTGTTTCCTTTGCCTCCTTTTATGAAAATGTGAGCTCCTTCTCCATGGGCCCCACTCATTAGGGTTTTCCTTCTCAAGGAATCTTCCCTCCTCTAACTCTGCGCTATTCCACATATGCCCTCCACCTCATGCCTCTGCGCTGTTTGACTTTTGTCAAACTAGACCTATGCATCTTGCAAGGATCCCCTTTCACACATGGAGGTGTGAAATAAGGCTCCAAAAGTGATCCTACTTCATTGTGAGAGGATTTTTATTATTTATGGAAAAAATAAATGGGTCTCCTACCCATTTTATTAATCTCCTAAGTGCAAATGTCAAAAATTAATATTCCACAAAATTGGGAATATTATAGTCCTCCCCTCCAAAAATATTTGCTTGACCTCAAGCAAACGCACAAGGAGAGAAAAATTTTCCTCCCCTCCTCATGTGGCTCCCCATCAATAGCCTCCATCATTGCACCAAGAGATACTACAAATAAACTGTCATCTGATGCTTCCTCCCAAGTGTGCAAACCCAAAATGTCTGCATCAATCAAGGATGGAAAATATGGATGGAAATCTGCTTGTTGTCCCATGGTATCCAAAAAGAAGGATTGATGATAAACATGGTGGATGAGTGCCTCTCTCACCCATGCTATCATCCAGATGAAGTGAGCTACCCTCTGATATGGCAACTCATGAAGAAAGTCCTCCACCTCTGGCTCCTGAAATGCAGGTGGGCTAAATGACTGAACATGATAGGCAGGCAGGCCTATCCCACGCTGTCCTCCTCTCCACTTATGAATAGTGCAGAGTATGTGTTGTTCAGAGGCTACAAAGGTATTGCCTTCAAGTGGAAAAATGTAGAGCAATCCACCAAAGATTTCCCCTCTAGCATTGAAGAACGAGCTGCCCCAAAACATTTCTTCCATGATGAATAGGACATGGTCATCATAGAATTTCCAATTGAGATGTTTGCTGTAGGCTTTGAATGTTGTTGTATGATACCAAAAAAGTCTCAAAAGGATACAACGTAAGCTCATCCATTTCTTCTTCAGAAAATGGCATGGCAAGTGGTATGTTTCTAAATGAGTAGTGGTGGAAATTCTCACATTCACTAGTAAAAGGCAAATGGATGAATGGGTCAGCTGAACATACAAGTCAAATTTTATCACTTTCCCATGATTATAAAATGAATGATAATCAAACTTATGATCCACCTCAAAAGGAAACAAATACTTAGCTGTGGTGGTCATAGTTTTTCTCATGTTCCCCTTAGAACATGCAATGCAGAAAATGTGGGAATCCTTCCCCTTTAAGGACATCCCAACTCATGTGTCATCCTTCCAATCATGCTCCCAATGTAAATCAGATCCACATCAGTAAAGGAAGTCATGATCAGCAACCAAATGGGGAAAATGCTAAGGGTTTCATGTGATGCTAGGAAGTACCAACAGTTTCCCCAATAGTGGCAGCGCAGTTTTCCAAGTTGCTGTTTCAGAAATTTACATGGCAAAAGGCTTTGTGACTCATGGCTGATAATGTAAATTAGCTAAAAATGTATGCAATGGAAAAGCACTTTCCAAAGGCCATGTGAAATATGGCTGCCTCCATCATATAATTTGGCCCAATTTTGTTCATGGAGCAATCTAACTAGCTTGCCTTCTTGTAGAGCCCTGCACTGCAAAATAATGGTAAGAGTATAAAAATCAGCCAATGTAAAAATATATCTCTTACCATATGTTGAGATTAAAATGATGTATGGATCCATGAATGAACCCTCCATAGTTGTTTTGCATGCTCCCATGAAGAGGAATGAACTAGGTGCTGCAAGAAGATCCTTCTTCTCATGCTTGGGGATCCAAGTCAAGAAGAATGTAGCATAGTAAGATATGACTACCTTGTCCATCTCACCTCCTCTTTTTCCTTTAAGTGAAAGAAATATGAAATGATACTGGGACTTGTGGGTTATGGATCCAACACACTTCCACTAGGCACATTTCATCCATAGGTCACTGCTCCAAAGAGACCATGCTGTTGACTCATGCAAGCAAGCTCTGGCCAAAATATAGCTTCATTCTTTGACATGTAGTTTGTAAAAGGTATTGTCCATAATGCTGCCATATATGAGGGGTCTCCTCCATGATGAAAACACCTATTTCACCATGATAGTGCCATACTTCACCCTTGCAACACTATGCCAAGTGGGAGAGAAATTTCGCCTTGGCTCTCTCCCAATCCTTCGAAGCAACAATTGTCCTTGCTGCCTCATCATACTTTCATCATACACATTGTGTGGTGAAAACATGATGATCATGCCATCATAATGTATCCACACTCCTTGCTGCCCCATGATGAAATTACCCTGCCAAGTTCCTTCCTCCCTCATACCTTTGGAAATAGGATATGTCTCATGATGGCCAAACTCTCTCCTGAGTAGCTAGCATAGCTTTGCTTCTTTCTACCCTGTGTCATAAATATTCAAGTGGCTTACAAGTCTCTTGATCTCCATCCACACCCACTCAGCTCCTTGTGGGTGTTTCCTCCTTCTTCTCCCTTTGGTACTCCTCCCATGAGGGATACCATTCTTCCCAGCCAAATCTTGCTCCTTGCATTTCATGAGGGTTGGAAATGCAGCTACTTGGAGACCTTTTAGAGAAGATCTCTTGTCCCTGACTGTGGTGGATCTATGAGGACCCAAGTGTGATGGAGATGTCATCTCATCTCCACCCATGTTTAACAGCGCTTTTAACTCTTCTAATGGTGTAGCAGCTGTTTCAACCTCCGATTAAAAATCTGCTCCTTTGCTTATCATGAAGGTGCCAGAGTGTATTTCATCCTCCAATGATCTGTTTTCTAACCTCAAGGACTGAGTGAGGTTCATCGAAAGTGCATGAGGATGAGGGTTCATTCCCTCCTTGAACACTTTGCACAACGCAGTGCAAGAATTTGGCTCTATAGTAGCCATGGGTTTTGATCCTTGGACCTCTACACATGCATTTCCACAATCCATAAAATGATTTTCTGAAATAAAAGGTGGAACTCTATTCATACCTTGGTGTATCCTGGGATCTTCTTGTGTGGCTACAACAGACATTTCCTCTGATGCAATGGATGCCCCATCCATATATGTGGAGGGTTTCTCCTTCAGGGTTGTAGCAGCGTTGGTACCCTGCTTGAATGCCTTAGAGTGAGATCAACATCCAACCAAGTATTTACTCAAGATTCGATGGCCCAAGTCTCCTTCATGCATGTTCTCCTCTTGAGAATAGGAAATGCATGGAGCTTCCTCTTCTCCTCTTTGTTTCTCCTCCTCCTTGGGGAGGTTCTTCACCCTTTCAAAAATAGATGAGATCAACCTCATCCTTTTCATCTTCTGATTTATTTCTTGGGCTTGAGGGCCACAGGTTGAGCCAAGAAAGGTGCTCTGATACCACTGTAATATCCCAAATGGGGAAATTTCTGCAATTTTGGGAATATCTTAAGATATTCCTTTTTCAGAAATATTACAAGTCTATTTCAACGATTGACTACTTGGGCATTTACTAGATGCATCACCTCCACAAGGAAGGGTGAAATCCAGAGGCTATCTGGCCCTTTGTAGACTCTGTCTATAGATATGTAACATCTCCTATTAGGAACAAGTTACAACAATATGAAAATACCCTCATGAAATTAGCAATGACACATCAACTCATAAAAATGGGAGAAATCCAAAGCCCTTCTATTAAATAGTAGTAGCAATGTAAATAATACAAGATCTTCAGAGGAATGTTACTCAAGATTAGAAAATCATATCTCCAAAACACTGCTACATAATATGCTCAAGCTATAACTGCGCAGTCATAGGGAGTTACTGCAACATATATGATGTGAATAAAATGATATAACAATAGTAGCTCAAGAAATGAGGGGGAGCAAGTTCTCAACCCCTGAAAACAACTAAATAATCATCCTCAAGAGGATTGGCTGAAATACATATGCAAAAATGGAAAATATAATAATGCCAGAGTTGTTGTAGCAGCAGCAACTCATAAACAGAAATAGGAGGAAATGGTTGAATGTGATGCTCAATCTGAAAGAGCCTCCTCTAATGGAGTTCTAATGTGAAAAGCTGATACTTTCACCCAAGATTTCTCCTCCAATCAACCTTGCAGTCCCTCACTGCAAATGGCTCATGAAAATAACACAGTTAGGGAAGATAATGCGCTGTAGGAGAGCTAGAAAACATTGGCCTGATGCCAAGGTCTACAAATCTACCCAAAAACACTCCTCAATGATCTTCTAATGAATTGGAGATCCTCTCCCTTGAAAAATGATCTCTGGAGTGATGTTGTGGAACCCTCCCCTGCAACACCCAGCAACACAACCCAGCTACCTCTGTGAACTGCGCTGCAACTGAATGAATGCTTTGGCCTAAAGCCTAGATATGGGGACAATGAGGTACAATTCCTCAAGAGGCCTCTCAAGAGGAAGAAGGAATCCTAAACAAGACTCCCTCCGGAAAATATTCTAAACATCAAGAGTTTGCTCTCTTGTCTCTCAAGACAACGAAATCTATAATCTTCAACATGATACCAAAATGGTTGCCTTTGCCCCCTTTTATGCAAATGTGAGCTCCTTCTCCATGGGCCCCACTCATTAGAGTTTTCCTTCTCAAGGAAGATTCCCTCTAACTCTGCGTTGTTCCACATATGCCCTCCACCTCATGCCACTGCGCTGTTTGACTTTGGTCAAACTAGACCTAGCCATCTTGCAAGGATCTGCTTTCACACATGGTGGTGTGAAATAAAGCTCCAAAAGTGATCCTAATTCATGGTGAGAGGATTTTTATTCTCTATGGACAAAATAAATGGGTCTCTTACCCATTTTATTAATCTCCTGAGTGAAAATGTCAAAAATTAATATTCCACAAAATTGGGAATATTACACATTCTTATTTATCAACTCAGTAAGGGGAATGTAAATTTTAACTTTGGCCAATTCATTTTCAATGATGAATGTATTTTGAGGATTTTCAACTTCCTTGATATTCAAATATTGTCTTTTATGATTTTCCTTTTGAGAGTCTTCTTTAAGTTGACTAGTGGAAGGAATATCAGCTTGAGATTTCTTAGAAATAATATCAGATACTTTTTTGGAAGGTGTATTTACAATATAATTAAGAGAAGTATCAAGATTTTTCTTTGATGGATTATCAACGGTTTTCCTAATCCTCAAATTATATTGTTTATGTACCTCCATAATGGAATTCTGATATCCCTGTTTATAGTATTTAGATTTTGATGGAATAACTTCAGGGTGTGAAAGTATGAATATGTATTTTTCTTCTTGAGTTAGTAAAATAGGGCCTCTATCATTTATTCCCATCAAATTTATCTGATTTTCTTTAGGACAGTCACGTAATTCCACTTCTTCTTCAGCATAATTTTCTTGAAATGGAGGCCTAATTTTTTTTGTTGGTCATTTGGGCCTCTTTCCTCCATTTGTTTAATTGAGGTGGGTTTCTCCTAAATTTAGGGTTCTTGATCTGAGGACCAAGTTGCTTTTCTCTAGGAGGAGCTCTATTAGCTATGTTTATTCTTTCCATAATCCTTTCCACATTTTTCACTAATATATCAAATTTGGCATCCATAGAAGAAGTGGAATGCTCTTCTTTTATGGTAAATATTTTCTTATATCTAAGTCTATCCATTTTAGCTAACAGATTAGCTTCCACTCTTACAACATCCCTTTGCATTTCTTCTAAGGTAGTAGGGTTCCTTTCTCTTAGCTGATAGGACATATCAACATCAAAGCCACCTGGAAACTTAATGAAGGATAATATTTGAAGAGGTTTACTTGTTGCTAGGATTTCATTATAAATGTTATTGAATCTAATGCAATAATACACTTTCCCCAGGGGATCTCCTAATTCTTTCATATTATGCTAGAATTTGAAGGGGGTTTTTCTTGATTTCCCATTTGTTGAGAAAAGTTTGATGAAACACAGTAAGGTCATTTATAGTGGATTCTTGTAAACATTTAAACCATTTTCTTACCTCTCCGTTAAGGCTTTGGGAAAAAAGCCTCATCTTCACATCTTCTTCATCTACCTCCTAAAGGTCAAAGTAGTCATTTAGTTTGTCTAAATGTTGTTGTGCAATGATGGAACCAATGCCATAAAAGTTAGGTATCCTACTTTGTTTGTCCTGGGGCATAGGATGGATTTGTATAGGTAAAAATAATGGAGCATACCTAACTGCCATGATTGGTATATGGGGATGAACAACAGGTGAAATTGTAAGAGGTGTAGATGTGGAAGGGATTAAAACATGTTGGATTATGGTTTGTGATGTTGAGGGAGAGGTATTGGAAATTGTTGAAGAGATGGAACTAATGGAAACATGATGTAAAGATTGTGTGATGGGAGAGGAAATAGATATTGATAAGGATGAAAGTTCAAATCACTGCTGGATGTAAGCTTTATGGACAACTTGGTCTAGGCCTATCACTGGGTCTTCTAATTTTTCAAACTGTTGGAGAGATTTTTTGTCAAAATCCTGATATAGTGATTGATGGTTATATATATATGGTCCTAACATAGACTCATCAAATATTGTTTCAACTATAAAAGTTTCAGATTTAGTTCTAAACAAATTGTGTTCAAAAGGTAGATAAAATTGAATGTTTTCTATGGCAACAAATCTCTCTGGAAGAGAATTTTCTCTTGGTAGAGGACTACTACTCCCTTGAATCTCAGTCAATATTTTATTCCTTATCAATTTCTCAGGGTTATCCAAGATCTTGGGAGGTTTCAAATTTGGATGTGCTCTAGTATGAATTCTTTTAGGATATAGATCTATATAATAATTAACACACAATTTTAGTATGTAAAAATATTTACAAACTCAAAACCATTTATTTTTTGAAATTTAAATCTTAAATGCACTGAAATAAAGTTTTTAAACTGGGGAAACAAATTTTAAAACCAAGGTATGTTCATCCCTAGTGGAGTCGCGAGGATGTTATCACTCTGTAATTTTTGAGGTTGTAGATAAAATCACATAGGTAAGCTTAGAACCACTTTAGAGACTAAGAATCTATCCCTTCCAGTTTCAGAGATGGATCTCCCTTTATAATTTAGCTTTGTTTGACTGAAGGTGTTAGGCTAGATATTATGTTCAGGTGGGGGTTTTTTGTGTTGTTGGGTTGAAATGGTGAATTTAGGCCATTGAGAAAATGGAGTCATAGGTTTCGATCAATCAAATACAGAGCTAACAAGCTAACCTTACAGGGCAGGGTAGGAAAATTCATTGTATCCTTTAAAATCTGAGGTGTGGAGGAGAGGAAAATATTTTACAAATCCAATTAAAAACAAAGAAATTAAGAATTTCGATTTTAATATTTAGTGGAAAACATAAAAACTATTCATTAGCCAGAGACATAATGTAAATTTAAATAGCTTCTATTTTTTATCTTCTTAGAATAATTCATATTTTAGAAAATAATATGATAACAAAGAGTAAACGAATTGACACAGAGAGATGCATTTCACTGATAAAAATGACATAAGAATCTTGTAATGATTCCAATGTATCACTGAAAATCTGATCAATGGTAGCTTTATGAGCTACTTCACAATACGAGTCCTTTTCTTTAAACAAGTCCAAACAAAAATGCTTCAAATTAGGAAGTAATTATAAAAAATATTACAAAATATCTTGATTTCAAAGATCAAGATAAAATCCTAAAATCTCTAAAATTACAAAAATAGTACAAAAATTTAGGATTTTGTGAACTGTTGGAACTGCTGGCACTATTATTGAGGAGACTGTTGATGATTGGCCCCAAAAATGTGCTACTTTTCTGCCTATCTATTGGAGAAGAAAAATTTTTACTCGAGAAAGTCACATAACTGATCCCACCATTCATCACTAGGGATAGAAAGTTGTATAAGATTTCTACATGTCTCATCAACTTCATCATATTTGTCAAAGTAGGATTGCAGATGAAAATATAATTAATATTATGTTTGATGATGAGATCAAACTCTAAAGCCTCTAAGAGATCTTTCCCTGCGATGTGTCCTTTTATCCCTGCAAACTTGGATTTATCTATGGAAATAATGAACAATTTCTGGTTGTAGTCACTCAAGCTGATCAATATATCATTCAATTCCACTAAATCTCTGAGACCCCTTTGATTCAACAAATTAAACTTGATATGAAATATTTGGACAACAATTTATAGAGTCTGACATTTTTTCTCTAACTGGAGCATCAGGTTTCTCATCTATAAAACCTTCTTAATTTCCAGAATAGTTTTTTTCCTATATACAATCCATATCTCCTCTAATTCTTCTCTAGTCTTAAAATTCAAAACTTTTATCAAGGCTGTGGATTTACCTAGTTTTTGGTCGAATATATTCATCACTTCTATTTTTGTATTTGACCTCTACATCAATTATTCTTGCTCAAATATAATTTGTATTTATGGCCATATTTCAGTGATGGCCTGATTTATATCTACCCATATACTTTCCTTATCTTTTGCTAGAGTTTGAGCCATTACTCACTCATTCGCTAGAAATTCAATTATCTGTGTCAGCTTATGGGATTTTTGCAATTCTTCCAGAGATAAGTTGTCTATCTTCAACTTTTGTTCCTGCAACTTTTTTATCTTCTCTTTTAACTTCTCAATCTATATTCCTTGAAGGGACATATCTTCCAAGGATTTTATTAATTCATTAGATGAATCTTAATTTTGTGTTGGTGCTGTTGTTGATGTCAAAGCTTTTGTGGCTACTGCAACTGAAATTGGCACTCATGTAAGTGGAATAATGACTAATTGTGAGGACTTCTCCTTCTCCTTGAGAAGATTTTCTAATTCCAGCCCCATCTCTTTGATCTGGAAATTTTGTTCAATGATTATTTTGAACATGTCCTCCTTCTGCTTTTCCAATTATCCCAACTCTTTGGCCTATGGATCCTTTGTAGATGGCAACTTTAGCTATTTCTTTAGTGCTACTATGTCAAAATTATTTCTTCTTATAATTTCCTCCATTGCCTTTACATCACTGGGGTCATAACCTATCTTAATGAATAAATCATCTAGTGATTTAATATTAGCATCCTTTGCCAAATATTAGATTTTTCCCAGCTTCAATTGTGTATGTATGTTGTTGGTAGATGCTTGTATTTTTGAAGCTGTCATAGTAGTGTTAGTCAAGGTATAATACAAAATCTCCTCAGTCTGTTTATGCATGTCCAACTGATCAATAAGATGGATTTGCTTTACATCAAAGGAGAAGATTGTCTTCTTGTAATCTGATGGGGATTTGGGAGAAGGAACTTGTGCTTGCAGGAAAGCCATCTGCATTCTTCCTTTTTTCAGTGTCAAATGCTGATAGGAGCCTATGTTGGGATGAAGTTGTTTGATTCCAAAACTGAGTTTAAGTGTTGACCTTCAACATTTCGTTCTTTTGATTGATTTATTTTTACTTGGAAAAGATGTTTGGTTATGTTTGGCCTTGAAAAAAATCTACAGTCTGAGTTACATCTGGAGGATATTGTGACACTGATGAAGATGGGGAATCTATGTAAATGTATTCTTGTCTAGTAGAGAAATGTAGACCTGTCATGACTATAGTAGTATGTTCTTCATCCTCCTATGAAAATACTGGCTTTTGGTCAAATTTATATTTCTTCTTGTAAATTAGAAATTCCTTAGCTCCAATTTCTATTACTAGAGGAGGCTCTTCTTCTCTGGACCTTTTTTCATGCTTCTCTTGAGGGAATAGGGTTTGTGAGGTGCCCGTAGACATAATTTTTTCTTTAGTTTCCTCCAAGAATTTCTCCTCCCACTGATCTTTGTTCATCAACTTCTCAATTTCGGGCCTAATATTATGAGTATAACGAGTGGTATTCTGCTCCACTCTTAGAATGAAAAATATGCCAAAGGGGTCATAGGACCAAGTGAAGCTTAACTGAAAATTCATTTTCTTAAGAAGTGCATCTGCCTCATTTCCTGTTGCTCTATTGTTTCATATAAATGGCCCCACCTGTTTTTTAATATTGATATGTGCCTTCTTCTTAGTTGAAACAAAGTGTAAATCATCCATATTGTTATTTTTCCTGATATATTCCAATGCGAAAATTCTCATAGGAACATATCTTGGAAATCTATATGGTGGAAACTCACAACCATACACTCTAATTTATGTGTAGTTATGGTATAAATACCAGTCTCCTATTTTGGCTTGATCACTGAGGTGTAAGGTTCTTTGAATATCGAAATCTATTCTAGGTTCCACATTGTTGTTTAAAAGACATACCACCGTGTAGATAAACTGATCAATGAAGTCACTAAATCTAAGATCACTTGAATTTTTCCTCACTAAAGAGGTCCACTATATAACTGACTATGCATTTATTTTATCATCCAATTTCTGCAAGGTAATTGGAGATATTTCAGCCCAATGAAACAAAAACAAGTAAACTAACACTGATGACTGTGTTAAGTCTTAGTTTTATCTATTTTTCACACCTTTCCCAAGCCTTACCTCCCCTATTTTTGCACTCATTCCGCCCTTAATTATGATTATTTCAACTATATTGTCTAGTTTTGGCTAAAAGGGTACTATAAGCTTAAGGTATGTCAAATTAACATAATAAGTGTCATTTTGCCTTAAAATTGAAGAATTATTTGATCTAGATGTATCTTTATTGAATTACCACTCCAAATGATCTAGAACTCATGTGAAAATTTTCTTTGATTCGAAATAACTCCACAAAATCTTGAAGACAGATCGTGCAACCACATTTCCTGCAGCAGCTCCGGATTTCCTGCAGAAGATCCAGATTTCTTGCAGCAGCTCCAGATTTCCTGCAGAAGCCTCGATTTCCTGCAACGACATCAACAGTTGACTACATTCTACCTATTTCTAGATCTAACAAGAACATGGGTTTAGTGGGGAATTCATTGCACATGAAGGCGATTCGATTAGCTGCTTTGAACCTCCTTTTGAAACAACCCAAACCTACAAATTTCTTCTCGTGACCACATGAGGAGGCAGCTTTAACTATGTAATAGAAATCTTCTAATCCATGCTTTCAGTCGTGGATTAGACTCAACATAAGCTAATTTTGATAATCTGGATCTGTATTGTTGGCTGATAGGTTAGATTAGTCATTTTCCTTATTCGAGCCAAATATTGGCTTTAAATATTGTATAAAATTGGATGCATTTCATATTGAAAAGGGTTGTTGGGTTGGGATTTCGGCTGATAAGAAATATATTAGATTGTAATTGGCTGTATATTTTCATATTAATACAATATCTTATGTTCTGTCTACTTTTCTGAACAACCTCTTCGATTTTTGAAGGGGTTGCGAGTGAGGGACGACCCCCAACGTTCACAACTCCTGCATCGCAACGTGTGTGTGTTTAATTCTTTTTTATGCAACAATAATTATTTTACACAGCTAATGCATTCTTTCTAAATTTTCAACGCCATATTGTTAATTGATTAAATGATTAAGCTTCCTATGTTAATTTGCTAATTTCATTTGATAAAAATCTTGGATTTATGATTGTCTAAGTTGGTTTCTTGATTGTTGGAATAAGCAGTAGTGGGTGGGCATTAACGACTAGGAACAAACAACCCATGAATGGCACCATACTTTTAATGGCCTCTCTATTTTCAGTGGGTGGGCATTAACGACTAGGAACAAACAACCCATGAATGGCACCATACTTTTAATGGCCTCTCTATTTTCAGTGGGTCGTTGGAGCTCCCTTTTCCACCTGCTCATGACCAGATCAATCCAGGAGCATATATCACTCCCAATTAGTCCCATTCGACTCGAAACAGAGATTACACTATTAGGTCTAGGGTTTGGAGGGAGAACGAAGTGAGTGAGCACTTTCAATACTAAAGGAACAGACATATATACTGTGTGTGGTTTTTTTCGAGTTGCACCCTAGATTTCCCTCCTATAGATTGAAAACCAATCCATTTCTGATTGTATTCAAATATGAAAGAAGGAATGAAAGGATGAAAGAAAGGCCTTCTTTTTCATTGCCAATTTCCGTGAAAAGAAAAGTCAAAGGTTTGTTGATGCACGGATAGGGTGATAATCTCTCCATACACTACTTCACCCAAGATTTGAGGGGAATCAATATCCTTGGAGTTTGACAGGAGCAGATCCTGCCCAGTAAGGTCCTTATCGACCAACCCTTCTAACACGAAGTAAACCCCACCCTATGATCGATCCTTATCAACATGCTCTTTTTCACCCGTCAACCCTGCGGTGGGGCTAAATTGAGATGTTATTTTCCAATGGTCGCCACTGTACGACGCTCAAATAATCACTCCATAGTGAACCAAAAGCCCCTTTACGTATTTTTCATTCTCCCGGTGTGAACGTTTATTTCCCCACACAGGTTTCTCGAAGTGATTCTCGGCTTTCGTTGGGGGCTTGAAAGTATCATAGTTTGCGAAAAGAGGGATCCTCATTTATGTGATCCTAAGATTCCAGCCCTTTTTACGTACATTGCGGGGCTTAACAACTCTATCTGTCCCTATCCCCTACTTAAAGAACTTCTCCACAAAGAGTTTTCCCCTCTCTTGGGTGGAGAGCTTCAATTTATGAAAATAAAGGGGTGGGGGACGATATGCACCATGTTCCTGGATATGGATTGCCACCCAAATCTGGATCTATGGGGGATATCATCGGAGGAGTATGAAGCCCGAAAGTATGCCAACACCAAAAAAGTGGGGTTTCATCTCGCAAATATGATAATCAGTCGGGCCTCCAAAAGGGCAAAAACCATGCCTTCAGGGCTTGATACCCGGGAGCCACGTGCCTTTGGTGACTACATCACTCCCCCTCCCATTAGACGTGACACCCAGTTCGTGGTTACCAACAATGGGGGAAAACTCCCCTTATCAAATGCTCAGGGGGTGGAGGTGCAATATGCTCTAGAAGCTGAGGATGCCACCATTTATCTAGATGAGGGGAGGTTATCTAAACAGGACGAATCCCTCGTTCTTCAACAACTACACCAATATTGGCACGCCCAAGGGTCATCGTCTCCTTATTCGAAGGGGGAGCTCGGGCCGTAAAGTTTGCATGTGATCCAATGGCTAGGACACAAACTTGTCATGCCGAGAGCTCTAGGGGAGGAGCAGTTACTCATACTGGGTAGTATACAAAGCCAAAGAAACTCATTCGTGCAGCTCCTCGCCTAAATTCTTAACAATTTTTCCTTCCCCCAAGGTTGAACAATTGGGCGGGTGCGGACAACTCCCATGAGGTCACTGTGATCGAGGGGGTCTTCGATTCCAGTTATTCGGATGCGGCAGAGGAATCATGTTGTTGTAGAACAAACCTAGTTACAGTCCATAGCATTTGCTGCTAAGTATTGATGCAGGAAAGAGGCATTAGTTTGTGTGTGTATGAATAGTTAATTTATGAACACTTACAGTAATAAGCTTGCATATATTTTGCATAGTATCTCACAAGCTTACGTACCCTGGGTTGACAATTTATTATTAGAAAATTAAAAGTGTATAACTTGACTCAACATTTTGGCGTTGTTTCCGGGGAGGTGCTAAGGGATGTTACTGAAAGTGTTTTAGTTTGATTTTTTCGATTTTTTTTTGCAAGACTAGGGGAGTTGAAGTGATAATATGAAGGGAAAATCCCATGCACCCACAGAGGTTTAAAATTTTCCAAAGCCATGTCTTGATTGTTTGGAAAGTAGATTTTTTTGAATTTGTTTGTATAATAGTTGAATAGGGTCCAATATTTTCAAATGTTTTTCGTGGTGGTGTGAGCACCACTTCATTTAATAATACACTGTCTAGAACAAGGACGTTTGTAAGAAAGAAGGAAAAAAAGAAAGAAGAATCCGAACAGGAGGTCTGTAGTCCTGATCAGGTTAATAATTCCACAATAGAATCCTCTATTGGAAAATATTCTATTGCTTCCCATCTCAAGTCTCCCCTTACAAGAAGGACAAAATCTCTACTCAGTGGTCATCCTAAAGAGTAATTCCTCGTGAATCATGTCATAGAACCATAAGTCCAGACCATTTATTTTGAAAAATCTGTAGCCTTCCAAGGTCACACTTTTTCTTGGACTGATATGGCTCATCTAGAAGGCACTGATAAGAATGAGGAGAAACTAGTCACATTTGAATTTCCTATCAAGCAGATTGTTGGAGCTACTCAGATGAAAACCATTCCTCCTTCAGCCTTGCCTAACTTTTGTGGTGCCTCTAGTGAAGCCCCTGATGCCTTCTTATTTGAATTAGATGTACTATGCAGAAGCTATGACTATTCTTCCAATGCTCAGAAGTTGAAGTTATTTCCTACTACATTGAAGGATGAAACTCTCAAGTGGTTTATGGGGTTGGAATCAAACTCCATTAAAAATTGGGATGAAATGAAGAAGGTGTTCTTGAAAAAGTACCAAGACTATTATAAGACTAGGGATCTTAGAGAAGAAAAATTTAGCATGACTAAGAAGGAAGGGGAGAGCCTTGAAGATTTGGTGGAAATATTCCAATATAACTTACAAATATCGAAGATGAATCATTTGGATCAAGAGACCAAGAGAACCATTTTTCTTAGGGCAATCAGATCAGAGTATCTTGAGGTCTTAAATTTAATGGGAGCAGGTGATGTATCAAGGCTAAGCTATGATGATGTGTGTGAGATTTGTAGAAGATATTCCAGAGGAAATTCCAAGGTTGGAGGAGGGTTAAGAGACACTTCTTCCAAGCTTGTTAAATCAGTTGCCAGAGTTGGAGTAACCCGAGCTGAAATGAGTAATTTATTTGAAAATTTTAAAACTGATATTCTTATCACTTTGTCTTCACAATTGGATGTTTTGCAGGTTAATAAGAAACAAGAAAAATGGGATGAAATAGAGAAAGACTTAGCTGTGTTCTACTCCAAATGAAATAAGAAAAATGCTCTTAGGGAATGCCCTACTGACAATATAGAGGTATGTCAAATTTGAAAAGCTGAGAATTCCACTGATAAATGTCCTTCTTTGCTTGAAATCAAAGCAACAAATATAATAGATCAAGCAGTTTTCAATGCACTTTCTGAAATGGTACCTCAAAAACCATGGCAGCCATGTCTTGCAGGTATGTCACAATTGCGTTTTCAATTTCCTTATGCTCAAAATCAGATGTGGAATATTCCAATTCCCTAGCAGCCTTTCCCCCCTCAACAACATTGACAGGGGAACTATTCTTACCCTACTGCAAAAAGTTTCCCAACTCAAAAATTTTATCCTCCGCAGTCCACACCACAAAAAATGGTACAACTGCAACAAAAGATTCAATTGACTTCCCCACCAAATCAACCTCTTCCCACACAACTACCTACTCAGCCAGTGTCTAACCCCAACAATAAAACCATCCAATTCGTTCAAAATATTGGATTGGTCACTTATCCCACTTTTCCTACCTATTGTATTGCACCGCAATTGTTGCAGGAAATTTCTGTTCTTGTGCTAAAGGAATTCCCTGTGACATTGCAGGAAATTTCTGTTCCTGTGCTGCAGGAATTCTATGTGCCGCTGCAAGAAATAAAACTTAGATCGAGAAAAGTGGTGACTCAGCCTAAAAGAATTGAAGATATTGTAGAGGAAGATAGCCTGGAAATACCTAAAGATGAAACCACACCTAAACTAGCAAAATCATCTAGGTTACAAGAATTTTCCTCATCCCATACGGTCCAACCTCCTTTTCTAGAGAGGGTAGAAATGGAAATAAAAACAAAAAGTCCCGAGTTCGATCTTGTGTCTGAACTGTGAAATATGTGGATTAACATCCCATTATTGCAAGCAATCAAAGATATCCCAATATATGCCAAAAAATTGAAGGAACTATGTACCAAGAATCCAGGAAGACAAAATAAAGAACCCTCCACAATTCAAGTAGGTGGAAAGTTTGCAAGTTTAATGTCCACCGGATTTGTTACTGAAAAATATGTAGACCTAGGAATCTGCGTGGTTACCACCTTTATCAAAGGGTATCCCATAAAGAACACTTTGATTGATTTAGGTGCAACCATTAATGTGATGACTATGGAGAATTTATCTCATATAGGATCCTTTAACTTATTACCCATTCCTACCATGTTAGAATTAGCAGATAGGTCTAAGGTTAAGCCAAAGAGGGCATTAGAAGACATTGTCATCTCATTAGATCCTTGGGAGTACCCTATAGAATTTTATGTTCTTCAACCTAAAATAAACTTGGGAGGTCACCCATTGATCTTGGGGAGGCCATGGTTAGCCATAACTGATGCCCACATAGGGTGTAGATATGGAAACATGAACATCACTCATGGGGCTGAAACAAAGCATATCAATTTGTATCCCTGAACTAAACCCCTCTTGAGATCAGAGAATACACATTGGGTTGAAGAATAAGAACATGATTATGAGTGTACCCAACCAATTTTAACAATATCCCAAGCCATGAGTCTTCAGGAAAACTCTGACGAAAATATGATAAATTGTGGTATTTCTAATCCTGATTTTCCGCAGCATTTAGAAAAACAGTCTAGTCATAATTTAGATATCATTACTGATTTGTAGGATTTTATGAACATATTACAACTTCTAAATTGCATTCAACCCTCTTATCTACATTTATTGCATATTCAATGACTGAATGGGGGAGTAGGTAGGGGAAATTTTTCTTGAAAAATCTTTAAACATTAATTCTGCCTTAACTCCTGAACAAGAAAAATAATTAATTCAAACATTGAAAAAATTTTAAGATGCATTTGCATGGGAATATACAGATATGAGGGGCATTCACCTAGACACATGCATTCATCATATTTATATGGAAGAAAATTCTAGGCCTATGAGATAACCACAAAGGAGGATGAACCCCGCTTTAAGGGAAATTAGAAAAGATGAATTGAAGAAATTGTTAAATGTAGGGTTCATCTATTCTATCCTAGATAGCCAGTGGGTATCCCCACTAGTTATTGTCCCCAAGAAGAATAGTAAATGGCGAGTGTGTGTAGATTACATGGAACTAAACAAAGCTACATTAAAATATCATTTCCCTTTACCGTTTATAGACCAAGTATTGGACACTCTAGTAGGAAAAAGTATTGTTCCTTCCTAGATGGGTTCAGTGGATACAATCAAATTAGGATAGCTCCAGAGGATCAGGAGAAGACAACATTTACATGTTCTTGGGGTACCTAGGCATATAAAGTATTACAATTTTTTCTATGCAACGCACCAGCCACATTTCAATGAGCGGTCCTTAGTATTTTTTTCTGATCTTTTGTATGATTGTGTGGAAGTTTATATGGATGATTTTACAATCATGGGTGATACTTTGGCAGAGATGTAGACAAACTAATTTTTCATTAAGTAATGAAAAATGTTTTATGATTATGACTAAAGGTATTGTTTTAGGTCATCATGTTTCTATTGCAGGAATTAAGGTTGATCCAAAAAAAATTGAAGTTATTGTAAAGCTGCCCCCACCAATCAATAAAAAGGAAGTGAAAAGTTTTCTTGGACATGTAGACTACTACAGAAGGTTTTTTGAAAAATTTACAAAGGTGGTCTCTCCATTGTTCAAATTATTGACTAAAGAATCTGAATTTCATTGGAATGATGAGTGTCAAGTTGAATTTGATAAACTCAAGGAAAATATTTCTACCTGTCTTGAGAGGCCCAGAATGGAATTTTCCCTTTCATATTTCCACTAATGCCTCTGATTTAGCCATAGGAGCAGTATTGGTCAAAAGGAGGATCCTCTAACCCATGCTATTTGTTTTGTTAGTAAAAAATTAACTCCTGCAGAACTGAATTATATAGTAACTGAAAAATAATTCCTTGTTGTGATTTATGCTATTAACAAGTTTAGACACTTCATCACGAGTTATGAAGTTTTTATGCACAAAGATCATTCTGCTATTAGTTATCTCATGAATAAACCACTCACTAATGGCAGAATTACTAGGTGGTTGTTGCTGCTGTAGGAATTTGACATCACGGTATTGGATAGGATGGGAAAATAAAATCAGGTAGTTGATTTCTTGTATAGGCTTAACTATGTAGGTGAGGATGTTCCTGTTAATGATAACTTTCCATATGATTTTTTTTTTCCATCTCTATTAAAGTGCCTTGGTTTTCAGACATGGCTAATTACTTGATACAAGAAATTTTCCACCTTACTTTTCATCTAATTTGAAGAAGAGAATTATTAGAAAAAATGTTGATTACTCTTGGATTAAGGGAGATCTCTTTTCCACTGGATCTGATTTGATTATTCACAGGTGTGTCATGGAAGATGAGATCTATGACATCTTGAGATCTTGTCATGATGAACCTTGTGGAGGGCACTTTGCAGACAAGCAGACAACTTATAAGATCCTTCGCTCAGGTTATTATTGGCCTAGTCTTTTCAAAGATGCAAAGGAGTATGCTCGGAAGTGTGATAGCTACCAGATAATGGGGTGGCATGTACAACCGAATGAGATGCCTTTGCATCCATAGGTTCTCATAGAACCCTTCGAGAGGTGGGATCTTGATTTTGTAAGTCCCATCAATCCTATTACCTAAGGTAAGAAGTATATCTTGGTTTGTATTGATTATGTTAGAAAGTGGGTGGAGGCAAGAGCACTACCTAGAGCAACGGAAAAAGAAGTGGTAGATTTTAATTTTCTCTGATATTTTTGTGAGATTTGGAGTACCTATAGAAATTTTTACTGATCAAGGTGCTCATTTTGTGTCTAAGCTTATGCAGGGAATTGTGAAAAAATGTTAGGTCCCTATATTACTAGTATAGTCCCTTATTTTTGTTAGTGTAACCCCCTTATTGTTATTATGGTACCCCTGTAACCCCCATATTGTTATTATTGTGCCCTTAAATTATTATTGTTAGGTCAGCTAGGATTACATTATGGCCCACTAGGATTACATTGTGGCCCCATGGACTCCTATATATAGAAAGGAGGTTTTGTAATTTGTATCATCCAAGAATTTTTCATTAATATAATGTATTGGAGGTTTCCCCCTCGAAGTGGCTTATTTCTAAGGTTTTGATATCTCTTTTCTTCTATTTTTGGAGCTAGTTTCACAACATTTGGTATCAGAGCTTTGGATTCTAGGGTTTTGTTGCTCCAAACAGGTCATCGTGGAATTTTCGCTATAACTTTGTTTCTACGAAGTTTCAGAAGCTGAATTTTTTTTGGTGTGAAGCCGGAATCCTGAGGAACATCGTCGCAAAATTTCTGAGCTTAGTTCACAATATTTTTGAAGATATGATCTGTGGAAGTTAGGTCTTTTTGCAGGCTCCTCAATTTAATCTAAATAGGTCATTGTGGGATTTTTGCTATAAATTTTTTTCTATGAAGGTTCAAAATCTGAAATTTTTAGAGCGCAAAGTTGTAATCCCAAGGAAACTCGTTGCAAAATTTTAGAGGTTGGTTCGCAATATTTTCGAAGATACGATCTGTGGAAGGTAGTGTTGTTTCAGGCTCCTAAATTTCATCTCAAAGAGGTGATCGTGAGAAAAGCTTCATAACTCTCTCTCTGAGCATCAGATTGGAGTTCCGTAAAAAGTGGCCACAAGTAAATGGACTATAGTTTCTTTACTATCAATTTCAGAGCTAAAAGATGAAACAATGACACGTAGAAGGTCATACAAGTTCGATCTACTGAAACAGTACATAATTAGGTCATTGTGGGAGATTGGACATAACTTTACCTTAAAGAATCCAAATCAGCTCAGACTTGTGGCATTCAAAAGATGATTCCGAAGGCTAGATAAATGTCAAATTTTAGATATTGAAGAGTTGTAACCACAGAGATAATCCAATTTAAATATCGAGCTCTTCAAAAGCAAGAAAAAGGTGTGTAATTTTTTCCAAATTGCATAAGTCTTGTTTGAAGAGTAAATTTGAATTGATTCCAAGGGCATATATTAGAATATATATTAGTATTGGGTTCTAAAAAATGCCCCTTAAAAATAATTCAACACCCATTAAGCCTTCATAAGGCTCTACTATGACTCATGAAGATGAAAAATTGCAACATGATGTATCAAAATTACAAGAGCAAGTGCACCAAATTTCGCTCTCGCAAAGAGCAGTAAAAAATGAAATGGAAGTTTTGAAGAAAGGCATGGAAGCAAAGATGGATGGTGTGAAGAATAATATGGATGGTTTGAAGAATAATATGGATGGTTTGAAGAAAGGCGTGGAATCTAATATAGATGGCATGGAAGCTGGCATGGAATCTAAGATGGATGACATGGAAGCTAAAATGGAAAACATGAAGAATGATCTAAAAGCAGACATGGAAGGTTTGACAAAGTTGATACAAGAAATTTTTCCTAATGGTGAAAAGATAGTAGAGGAAACTCATGATGAGAACAAAATAAATGTTAATCGTGATTTCATAAACTCTAATGTTGGCGGGACGAACCGCCATATTCCAAAAATGGATATGAGGAAGTTTGATGGAAAGGATCCTGTAACATGGATACTACAGATGGAGCAATATTTTGATCTCCATAATGTGAAAAACACACAAAATTTATGCTTTGCAACTTTACATTTAGAGCAAAATACATTTTTATGGTATCAATGACTTTGCTCCCGTAAAAAAATTGTCACTTGGTCAATTTTTACAGAGGAAATGATAGCACATTATGAGGATACAAAGAGCAACACCTTCTTTAGCCAATTGATAAATCTCAAACAAAAGGTTTTAGTGTGGCAGCACATTAAGGACTTCCAAAAATTGAATATAAGGGTAACTAATATTCCAGAGGAACACATGATTGATCTCTTCATAGGTACTTTAAAGGATAAGATCCAACATGAACTTCGCGTTTTGGAACCTGATTCATTGGAGAAGGCATTTAGGTTGGCAAGAAAAATTGAATGTAAAATTATGGTGACAAGGAACCCTACCACTCACTTCTACAAAGAAGGAAGTGTTGCTACGCCTAGATTTCCACAACCTACAAGGTTGACACCACAACAATTGGAAGAAAAAAGAGCAAAAGGGCTTTGCTACAGTTGTGATAGCAAATACACTAAAGGTCATAAGTGTGCTGAGAAGAAATTATTTAACATAGATTGTGAAGAGGAAGAAGAAAATGAACAAGAAGAGGATATACACTAGGAACTAGCCCTAGAAGAGGAAGAAATGAGTCCGACCATATCGTGTAATGCATTGGCAGGAATTACCACTCCTCAAACTCTCAAGATAGAAGGACATATCAAGAAGAAAAAGGTAATAGTGTTGATTTATTCAGGTAGTACCCATAATTTTATTCATTGTAAGGTAGCCAAGGAATTGAATTGTTTCCTATACCCAACACCAGAATTTCAAGTGATGGTTGCAAATGGAGGAACTATAAATTTCTCTAGAAAATGCCATAATATCAAGCTAACCATGGGGGAATATGTATTGAATAGTCCAATGCTTTCCATTCCTATGAGAAGTGCTGATGTTGTACTAGGAGTACAATGGTTACAATCTTTGAGGACGATATATTTTAATTTTCAAGAACTTTTCTTGAAATTTTTTCAGAAGGAAAGGAAGTCGAATTACGGGGTATTGCAGGGAATTTGGGAAAGATAATAAGCTCTAATGTCATGACAAATCTTCTAAAAAAAGAACAACGAGGCATAATTGCACAATTATGCTCACTAGAAGTTCATACTGATACAATGAGCTTACTCTGATACAATGAGATAATGCACAAGAGATTACCCACCAGAAGTTCACCCCTTATCATCCACAAGCCAATGGACAGATGGAATCAACCAATAAGTTGCTGGAGACAATCCTTACCAAAATAGTGCAATTACACAAAAAGGATTGGCTTGACTGGCTTCCTGAGGCATTGTGGGCTTACAGGATCACATGGAGGAGTACCATTGGCTTTTATCCTTATGAATTAATGTATGGAAAACAAGTTTTGTTGCCCATTGAATTTCAGATAAGAACTTTCAAGATGGCAATAGAATTGGGTATAAACCTTGATGAAGCACAACAACAAAGAATCTTGCAGCTCAATGAGATGGATGAGATTAGACGGGATGATTTTTAGCATACTTACTTGATCCAACAACAAAGGGCTAAATGGCACGACATATACATAAAAAACATGCAATTCAAAGAGCGAGACTGAGCATTGTTGTATGATTCAAAATTTAATAACTTTAAAGGGAAATACAATACACATTGGCTAGGCCCTTATGAATTCGAGAATGCTTTTGACAATGGATTTTTTCAGCTTAAAACTATTGATGATGGGAATGTTACCTTCTTGGTGAATGGGCATAAACTCAAGCTATATCAAAAACCCCAATCAAAGGAGGAATTTTTGGAAGAAATTGTGAAGAAGAAAGAGCTGGAGATGGTAAGGGAAGGGATTATTCCCTCCACTATCTCTTCTTGACTTTCTTGCTGATACAATGAGCTTACTATGTTTCACCTCATTCTCAGTAAACCATGAGAGGAATGTATATTGGGTATAGGTTTATTCCTTTTTCCGGGCCCAATGGACTAATTACGGAAAAGGAGCCCCCTTGGAGTGTTCCTTTTCAGTATTTCAGACTCTCTAAAATTGAAATCTAGTGAGCATGGACTGCCACTGGGCTCGTTAAAACCACAAGTCAGAAGATCCTTTGGGATTCTCTCAATAAATATTTTTTTTCAGTTAATATATGGATTTCTCGTGTTGGACTAATGTGGGATTTCATAAGGCCCTCCTTCCAACAATCTTGGCTAATTGACATCAACAACTTATCTGGGCGTAGGATTAGAGCCTTGTGATGCCTTGAAGCCTTGAAGCCTTGATGCCCTAATGATAGGCTATCTTGCTAGCAACAATGGAGAAACATTATGGCTCCTTTACTACTGGATCCTACAGGGGGTTCGACAACAACTCATAAATTCACACCTGATAGGATGCATCATGGTACCTTGGTGCTCACTCTCATTAATGGTGACAAGCCTTGCATTGGTTAGCAATTGACCTCAATGGAATGAGATTATTGCACATTCGAAATCAACACCTTCATTCATGTGCAATGGATTGTACATAAACGGTGGAGAGATCAGTTTCCTGTAGAAGGTTCAACAGTTACTTCAATTCCCACAGACACAGTCTCAATTCCTGTACAAGATTCAACAGAGATAATTTCAATTCCTATAGAAGGTTTGACAAACACAGTTTCAATTCTTGCAAAATGTTACACAGTCACATTCAAATTATTATAGAACATTTGACAGGCACAGTTCCATTTCTTGCAGCAATGCCTTGGTTTCTTGAAAGACAAAAAGTATAGACAGAACATTAGTTTAAATCATTTGATATAGTACTAACAGTAATTATTGATCGAAGTCATGAATTATGTGATCAAGTGTCTAATTTAATTTTATTAAGTTATCATTACAAGTACAAGAAACGTCATCAAGGATTGGACCATTGGAGTTAAGCTTGGTAAGGTAAAACCGGTGATAAGGTTCTTGAGGTAAGGTATAATGACACTTTAATTTTAAATAATTTGCATGACTTAGGCTATGGTAACCCTAACTTGTGGAAAAATGTGGTTGTAAGCCATTGTGGTGTAAATCCTATGGCCTGTCATCATGATTCAAACATCACGGTGGATGTACTTTCGATTTTCATCCTGCAGGTTGGATCATGATGGCAATCATGATCACGACCCGCCTTTTGAAAAACACTGTGATTTTCAATCTTTCCCATTTAATCCATTTCTTTGTAAATAAATCCATTGCAAAGGTCTTGGTCTGTATTCCCATAAAGTGTGCATTATTTTCTCCCGTCTGTATTCCTGTGAACCACATTAACTTTATCCCTTCCTTCCTCATCCGCTCTATCCATTTCCTCATTCATCATGTCCAAACCATGACCCCCTATTCGATTTGAGCCACTGAGCCTCGCGCTGCTGGAAGCCAACCCTCGCAGCAAAGCGAGAATAGAAAAAGTAGGATGGTTGCCCTTCTTTCATAAGTTCAATGGCCATAACTCCAAAGTGAGTAAGTCATTTGCCTTGAACCTAAATGGTGATAAAGCGTAGGTCAGAAACGTTCAATTTCGGTTAATAGAGGACCTGGTGGTGCGGGCATGTGGAATTCCACAAGATGGGGAATGATGGTTTAAGAACAGACGCTTCAACAAGGTAATGTGCGCATCTTTCCTTTGGAAGGATCAGTCAAACCCTGACTGGGGCAAGGGGATTCCACAAGAGTTTTTGAGAAGTAATTATCGTCACCTACTATTCTTCCTGCATAAGTATATAATGTGTGAAGGTCGCTTTGGCCTCGCATTTCTATTACACATTCTACTTCTCGTACAGTTTCGAGATCAACCCCTAAATTTTCCATACTATTTGAAGATGTCTTTGGCCAAAATGTCCATAGATGCGAAAGAAAGAGTCACCCATATAAAGGAAAAACTCTATCACCATGGGCTGGTGAAAATCATCCTGATGGAGGTCTTAGAGAAAAACAAAAAGACATGGGAGGACTTTCTGGCCAAGAACCATTTTGTGGAAGATGAAGACTCTGAATCCCCAGCGCTCGAGGAGGAAAAACCAGCAGAGAAGCCTAAGAAGAAGCCTCGAACTTGTGGACCACAAGTAAAAGAGGATGAAGGGGATGAAGAAGTAATGGTGACTCAAGAAACCAATGTAAAATGTTCCCAGCAAAAGGGACCTTCTACCCCTCCTAAAATATTTACAGGGAGCCAGGCTACTAAGCTAGCTATTAAGGACAGTATAAAAGGGGGAACACCACAAAAAAATTCCAATAAAAATAAAGGAAAGTCCCATGGTCTGGCCAAGGGAAAGGAGAAGGTGGAACCAACCACATTCATTGACAAGGACACTATGTCCTTCGAGAGTCCTTCACTGGAGGAAAGTATAAATGAAACCATGGAAGAGCAGCAAGGGTAGGGAGACCTGAGTGTGCCCCAATATTCCTAGGGACATCATGAGGGGGAAGTTACTCCCCAAAGGAAGTGGTCTTGATAGGCACTAGAAGAGACCATTAAAGAGCTCACTATTTTAGAGCAGGCCTTAAGGAAGGAAAACACAGCCTTGAAGGAGAAAAACCTTAGAATGCAGAAAGAGCATGAGGAGTGGCATGAGAAAGAGTACTGCATTATGAAAAAGAAGTAGGATTAGATAGACCATTTGAGGAAGAAGAATGAAATTTACATGGGCTAGATTCAGGTGGAGTCTAGTTGGGCCCAGTTGGATCATCTAGCCGCAGCAGATGCAGCCCAGGTGAATAATTGAATCTCTATTTCGGAGGCTGCTACAGTTTTTCTTGCATATGGATATGCAAGATTTTTGGTGTGGGGGAGATTTTAAGTCTCAATTTTTTCTATTTTTCACACCTTTCCCAACCCTCACCTCCATAATTTTTGCACTCCTTCCACCCTTAATTATGCTTAGTTTAGCTATATTGTTTAGTTTTGGCTAAAAGGGTACTATAAGCTTAAAATATGTCAAATTAACATAATAAGTGTCATTTTTCCTTAAACTTGAAGTACTCTTTGATCTAGTTGTATCTTTATTGAATTACCACTCCAACTGATCTAGAACTCATGTGCAAATTGCTACTTGTTTTTTAAAACTATCTTGGAATGTTAATTACAACTTGTTCCAAAACAATAGCCTAAGCTATGTTGGTGGAATGAGCCCTAAAAAATGTAAAATATATAGATTGATTTTATTAAAACGTTGTTGTTAGTTTGGTTGTTGCTTAAGAAAAAAGGTATGGAGTTGAAACTTCAATGGTGTTTGTGACCCGACTCAAAAATATGCTAAATTCATCTAAATGAGAAGTGCAACTTTTTTCTTTTCAATGAATCTTATTTAAGGAAAATATTGAGATATTTAACAATTTTCAAAGAACTAATTCTTTCATTCATAAACAAATTATTTGAAAAGAATACGTTTTCCTAAAGAACTCAATTTGCAAAAATGATTAATTGCTCTTTTGAAATGAAATTCCTTGAACAATCAAATCAGGAACTACAAATTAATAGACAAACCATTTCCAAAAGAAAACAATATCTTAAAAACTCTAAAAACATAAAATTCAAAATCAAAGAAAAATCTAATTTTGAAGTCTATCTAGAAATTTTGAGGACATTTTCTCCTAGTTTGTGATCAGACTAAGAAAAATTTCTACTTATCTCAACAAAAATGAAAACATCCAAAAATGCTTTGGTGTGAAAATCAGGCTTTGGTAAGCTAAAATCTCTTCCAAATTTACAAATGAAAAAGGGATCAATTTTCATAAAATTAAGGTTTGCAATAATCTTAATGGCTTAGAAAGACAATATCATCATACCAGTAAGCTAAGGTAAATGAAGGTATCTTATATGGAGCAGAAATAAAGTAGGGCAAACATTTACTTATAAGATGCAAATAGGATGATAGATCACACAAACGAAAAAGTTGTTGAAAATAAATCCACACATAAGATTTGACAGTTAAGATAGACTGTGGAAAACACAAAGAATCAGGTGATCTGGCTCCTAAAAAGAGAATTTTTATTTTTTCAAAATTTTTCCAAAGGTCTGCAATTTCTAATAGAAAACAGAGCGGTACCTCACTTTTTTAAACTAAAAACTGCGGAGGTTGCCGCACCGTTTTCTTCTAAAAAATGCGGAGGCAAGGAAAAATCCAGAAAAGAATAAATAATCAACTTTTCTTTTCAGGGATTCTTAAAATTTATCTACCCAACACAATCTCAGATAAGTCAAAATCATAAAACTCTAAAATTCAAACTGAAAATAAAAAGAGAAAACTAAGTTCTATTTCCCAGTGGAGTCACCATTTTGTTATGTGGATTAATCCTTCTTGCGGACAAGAATGATCTCCCTGGTATTCAACGAATAGATAGAAACAAAAATCCATTTGGAAACATTTTTCTCTAGACTAATTGAAATTCAGAATTATTATAAGCAAAGAGAGAGGACATGCCCCTACCTTGAAATCGAACGTTTGATGCAGTCTTTTATCTAGTCGCTCCAAAGAGGCTTCTCCAGTACATAGAACCTGCAATCAAAGATAAGACAAAAGAATCAAAGAATCTGCAACATATAATAATCAAGAAAAGCTAATCCAACTTAGTGATCAAGGAGTCTAAGTATTGATGTTATTCAATAAGCACAAGAACTACTCAATGAGAAAAAGAGATCCATATGTATTATCTTGAATAAAAAGATTAACCTTACAACCTGATGCCTTGATGTCGTACAGATTTTTCTTGGGGTCACAAATAATCGTTCCTCCTTCAGTTTGACAAGCCTTCCTCTATGAATACTAGCATGGAGTTATGGACATAAGGGTGTTATCATTCTCATGCCAAAAAAAATAGTGTAGAGAGTATGCACTCTTGGGAATTTTTTCAACAACTACCATGTATGTAGAATCTACCCTTCAACCTAGAACATGAGATCAATTTATAGGGAAATGGAGGTAGTTTCAGTTCCATGAAGAGGGGGATGGATTCCTCTCATGAAGGGATTTTAGCTCCATGGACCAAGGGATAAGATCCATGAGTGGAGGGATAAAGCTCGAACTGATCACGCCTCTAGAAGCTTCCAGTTGGGAGAATATTTGACCATCTGGGCTTTTAGAATTTACTTTTTCCTTTATTTGACTTTTTATGGGGGTTCGCAGGTTTTAGTCGTAGAACGTGCAAGGGTTTCCACAGTTTATAGACCAAGTATCTGTGAACCCACAGGAAAAGGCTAGAAAAAGTGTGGAGGTAGACTTTTAAGGGTTTTAAAGGGCTTTTCTCCAATTCCAAGACTTGGTTTAGGAATATTAGGGTTTTTTACTTCTAAGGGAGTACAATATAGGTAGTGATAGACCTATATGGATAGTCAAATGTCATGGTGAAAAAATAAAATGTAACATATTTCCCCCTAAAGTGTGAAGTCTGAGGTTTTTTTGAAGAGTGAAGTGCTTTATCATTTCGAGGATTGGATTGGGGACACCAGTCAAAAACCTATAAAAACATTCAATGCAAGCATATATATATATATATATATATATATCATCGCTGAGGTAGGAATTCCCATACTCAGATCAAAACTAACTAAATGTTCTGGTACAGATATGATTTTAATATTACATCAAAAGTAGACATAGCATGGGCGCAACCATTTGTCATAAGTAGTCTACTGTATCATGAATAATAAAACTCCTTGTAGCCTGGATGGTGGAAACTAGATCCAGGGTCTTGATTTTCGCTTCCCGAACTAGTATGATTCTATCCATGCGATTGATTGTGCTGAAGTCGAACATGGTAGAAACCACTTGATTACCATTCAATGATGTGAACTGTTAACAAGTGTGAGAGAAGCCACTAATAATGATAATGACTCTCAAAGTACTGCAGTACAATATATGAAGTGTGAATGAATTATTTATAGTTGAACACTCATAGAATCATTCAATCAAAGGTAAATGATGCAACCTGTCGTTGAAGGTGAGAAAACGCCATTAGGGCATGCAGATCCCAAGGTACTGATAGGATTCTAGATCAACTTCCTAGATGATGAGCTAACGTTGATAGCAAGTGATCTGTCGTAGGAAATCCCATGACAAAAAACCATTAGATCAATTTTTGAAGAAATATTTGCAAGGGCTAACTCAGGGATGGTCAACGTGAATGGAGACAAATGTTTGCAATGAATGGTTTATTTTGAACTCTCCCTTGAACAAATAACGACACTACAGATGGCTTGGCAGCAATTGACCTAAAGCTAATACCCAGAAACCAACTAAAGACTTCCAATGTGGTTTTATTAACTGTTAGACAAAGGATTTCCCAACCAAGGTACAAGTGTGACAAAGTGTCGTGTTCAAGAGTGGCATGCTGCTTTCTAAACAAGGATGACAACTGTATTCTTTTTCTCTCTATTCCCCCCGCCATTACTGGCAAGTACCTTTTTATTTTTGACAAGCTTGATGAGGATAAAATTTTCTTGTTTGTGTAAGCTCATCCTTCGGATGAGTCAATCTTAGTATTCAAATCGAACCCTAAGAAGGAGTGGTTCGGTCCTGTTTGTAATTGATAGGTCCTTTACTGTTAAATTTTAACGAGTCCAGTATAGGAGAAACTCGACGTTTTTCAATTTTAGGGAGTTGGAAGGAAAACATAAGAAAACTTTGTGTTTTTTATTTTTCATAAATTTATTCTCTTAAGCCTGAAAAAGGATAAAATAATACATGAGAGAACTCTATTGACCATGATTAGTCAATGTATACCTTTTTCGTAATTAGTCCATTTCAATCTGGAAAAGGGGTAAAATTATACTAAAAGGACGACTATTCATTTACTTTAATGAGTTCGAATAGTCAAGTACTCAACAATATTTTCATATTTAGAGAGTCTGAAAAGTGCTTAAAAGAGAACTCCAGGGTTTCACTTTTTCATAATTTTAAAGAGCCTGAAAAGTGATAAAAGTATACTCGGTGTCAAAATAATTCTTTTCACCAAAAAATCCTGTATCCTGCACAAAAATTCAAAAGATTACACATACTTGTTTCCAAGAAGTAAAAATATTTAAAAATAGCCTTTTAAAGTGAAAAATAAATAAAATATAATATTTTATTCATTCAAAAACTACAAAAAGGAGTGAAAACAAAATCATTTTCACCTTTTGTGTTCAGAGCAGTGTATTGAGAGCTTTTGGAAAAAAAGTTCTGAAGCAAATATCAGGAGAACCGATTGTCCATTCCTTGAATTGTCAAAACTAGGTAATCCACATCATCTTCTTCTTCATTTCTATCCATTTTGTTTTTCCTTTTAAGTCTCAATTTTGTTAGTTTACGATTACATTGTTTATGGTTATGCCAAAACATTAGGTAATGTTTTAAGAACGTGAACATTGCATATGAAATTTTGACAATGCATGTGGTAACTGCGAACCCCAATAATTTTTTAATGATAAAACTATCGGGCTGTCGCAGTTTTTGTGTGGAGCCCATGCGTATGTCCACACTGTCTCCTCACAAAAACTACGGGGGCACCATGAATGTTTCAAAATTCAAAATTTCTCTTAAAAATGATTCAAGTTTTGCACTCAAATGGTTTCTAAGTTTAAAATGTGTTGATTTGTAGGCTATTCCACCATGTTAGTGTGGTGTGGATGTGAACATGAGGCTATAGACAATGAAGCCATGGAAGATGCTACAAAAATATGTGCATTGCAGACTTGTGGTTTATATAAGTTCTGGGCTATCCAAGGTATGAAAGCACAAGTAGAGTTGATGACATGGCTAGTAAATGCATGGGAAGTTCAAGATCAATGTTTCATCATCAGTGACCATCGGCTCGAAATTGAGCTAGAGGATATCTATTTTCTTACTAGAATTTCCTGGAGGGGAGAAAACATATCATTTTTGGGGGCTAGATAGGGAGGCCTACCCATTACCAGCTACAAACAACAATATTGCAGTGATGAGGCAGACTCAAAGAATAGTTGCATAGATATTAAAACTATCTTGTGATTGGATCTCAAAGTGATTTCATTTACAGTAACTAGATTGTGTGTGAGTGAAGCTCCACATGTAGCCACTAAATCACAAATGCAAACCACAGTAGAGTGTTTTGGAGGGACTATATTTAACTGGTGTGAAGGAGTATTGGCCAACATGAAAGGAAAATTAGCTAGAGCAAAGAATTCAAAGTTAAAAAACTTTGGGTATGGTGCCATTCTCATTTATTTTGATTTAGAGAGAATCGTTCTTATTTCCCCTCAGTTGATTCTAGTAGATCGTGGGGAACCTCGGGAACCTTGAATGGCACGTTGGGTGGCATTAATGGATCACCATGGTGGTGATGGAAGTTCAATGGTTTGGTTCACTCTGACATACTTTATGTGGCTAGGGAACCAAGTCTTCACCATCAAATACTTCCCCTATACAGGGATGGATTATAGAGGTGATCCTGAGATATCATTGCCTCTAGGGGCACAATGGAATGAGTCAGGTAAGCGAATCATTTTAATGTTTTGAATCTAAATTTTATTTGTTTTTTATCGTCCAATACTGATAACAATATTTAAATGCAGATGTCGGTCCACGACGACCAGCTACACTCTATTGCTTTGATAGGTGGAAAGAACAACCCATAACACCCCCACAAGATCAGGTAGAAGATATTCTAGCAGATATGGAACATAACCTGGAGAGGTTAACCATAGAAATCCTTGAGAGAGGAACATATGGCATTCCTCTCCAGTTTCAGAGACATGTTACGAGTGTTCCAGGACCATTTAGGAGATTCTTGCGCAAGGTGGCACATGCCATAGTCTATTACCATGATCATCATCATGGATAGTGGATGATCATTGTGGATCGACATTTTTGTTTTTTGTATCAGTATCTATTATATCATAAGGTGTTTTAACCTATGATCATAGACGATGTAATATTTTTTGAAAACAAACCTATCTATGATATTACTACTTTCTCTGAGTATCTTGTTCAAAATGGATCGAATGTTGTTTTGGTTTACTACATCAATGTTGCAAATGTCTATTTAGAACATGATTAGCTAATGCATCGGCCAATGTGTTTAAATTTCTTGAAATATGTTGATATTTGATGTAATCAAATTGTTGTTCCAAGGGACGAACCTTAAAAAATAATCTCAATAACACTAGATTTTTAATTGCATATACCTTGTTTAAATGTAATACAATGAGTTCTGAATCCAACCTAATGATCAAACGTTGAATACAAAATGAAATGGCATCAGATAATAACTCAATGACTATGCTATATTCTACAATATTGTTCATTGTTTGACCAAGGCATACCCCATGCATAGAAACTAACTCATCGGTGGGTGAATAGATAACCCAAGCCACAGAAGAGATATTCTGTGTACTACGACATGCACCATCAGAAAAACCAATGTATGTTTGAAGGGATGTCGACATCTGCAATATCAAGAGTAATCAAGATAAGCAGTGATAATAGTAACAATAAAACTAATCTAGGCACACTTTTCTAATCTAAGGCACACTAAAAATTAACTATGGTATAAGAGAGTTCTTCACATGAAATTCAAGCATAATATCTCTTAAGATATAGACCATCTATGGGCTTATTTAAAGAGACCCCATCATAATCATTCAATTCATAGGCCCCTTTTGCAAGCACACGCTTGACAATGTAGGGACCATGCCACATCAGTTCGAATTTTCCAACACCTAGCTTATTGTTAGCTTGATCGTATACTAAGACTAGGTCACCTTCTGAAAAAACACGAGGGGTAGCACTTGGATCATATTGATATTTCACATGTTTCTTATGAGCTTCGATAGCTAATGCAGTGGTGCGCCGAGTCTCATCAAATTGTGCTAAGTACAGAAAGCATTTTTCCTCTTCAAAGGTAGCTGGTAACAACTTAATGGCTAATTGGAGTGAAGGTATTTCACATTCAATGGGTAACACAAATTCTAAACCATAGACAAGTTGAAAAGGATTGAACCTTGTAGTAGTTTTCGCAGAGGTTCGGTATGTCCATAGTATCGAAAAAAGTATGGTATGCCAATTCGATTTGTGAGTTCCGATAATCCATTTAATCATGGTGGTTAAAACCTTGTTGACGACTTCAACTTGACCATTAGTCTACGGGTAATATGGAGTAGAACTATCATAGCACAGGCCAAGTTGATTGGAAAGTTCGGTCATCATTATATTTCAAAAATGACTCCCATTTTCTATGATAATAGCTTGAGGCACACCAGAATGAGCAATCACATAATTGAATACGAAAGTAGCTACATTTTTTCCATCTACAGCAAATGTAGGCATCTCCTCAGCCCATTTGGTAAAGTAATATACAATGGGAATAATATACCCATGCCCCCCAGCTTAGTGAGGGTTACATGTAATGAAATAAATGCCCCATTTTGAAAAAGGATCGACATCAATGATTGGGTGAAGAGGAGATGGAGGCACACACATATTTCAATAAAAAAAATTGGCAGTTGTGGCATTTTCGAACTACAATAATACAATATTTGAATAACGACGGACAAAAATAACCAGTGCGCAATATCTTTTGGGCTGTGGCAAACCCAAACATATGACCACCACACGCTCTAGAGTGGAAATCATTCAAAACCGTTTCATCCTCTTCATGAGTTATACAATGTCGAAAAACCAAATCTACACCACGACAATAAAGAGTGTCCCCAACAATATTGTATTGTTGGGATTGATATTGGATTCTCCGTCGATTTGAACGTGAAAGCTCTGGGTGAAATGCTTGGGTTTGAAGATATATAATGATATCTCCATACCATGGATCTAATGTACTGATGAGAAATAGAGATTCATCTGTGATGGGATTCTCTACCACTGTTTCTGTCTTAGTATTGGGAAAGTCACACATGAGTTATGCAAACACCAGTGATTTATATTTCTCGAATTCCAAATCAAAATCTTTTAGGATGGCAATCCATTTAAATTATTTTCCCCTGAGTAATTGTTTTATCAAAATATACATCATCGGGTTGCAATTAGATATCACATATGTTTTACGTAACAATATGTAGTGACAGAATCATTGGACAACTTGCACTGCTACCAAGGCCAATTTCTCCACATGTGAATATTTGATTTCCGTCGGGTTAGGATTCCGACCTAGATAATAGATCACATGTTCATTGTGAGATTCATGCTCTTGAACTAGAACCATTCCAATGGTGGAATCAAAGGTAACTAAGTATAACAAATAGTCCTGGTGGTAATTGGGTGGATGCAATAACGGTCCATGGGTCAACACTTGTTTTAGTGCATAAAAATATTTATTAGCAATCTCATCCCAAATAAAAGGAACACTTCGTTTTAACAACTGGGTAAAAGCTTTTGTTAACTCAGCATAGTTCGGGATAAACCTACATAAAAAAATTTCTTTCGCTTGCAAACTTTGGAGTTGGCGAAGTGTGGAAGGAGGAGGTAAGTTTATGATGGCCTCAACCTTCAAGGGGTCAACACAAATACCGGCTTTCGAAATGATGAATCCTAGTAATTATCCTGATTGCACACAAAAAATACATTTGTGCGGGTTCAAACGAATCTTGTAATGCCTACATCTCATGAAAATAGCTCGTAAGTGTGTAGGATGATCGTCCTTATGTAAAGAGTCAGCAGGTAAGTCATCCAAATAAGGTTGTACAATATGTTTGATATCATGAAATGCATAAGACATGGCCCTTTGAAAAGTTACACCAACATTTTTTTATCCAAAAGGTAATTTGCAATAAGCAAATGTCCCCCAAGGACATATAAACGTTGTTTTTGATTAATCGGCAGGGAGTATGTTGATTTGATTATAACCAGAAAATCCATCCATAAATGAGAAAATTGCATTTCCATCATAATCATCGATAATTTGGTTGATATAGGGGGTAGAATAATTGTCTTTTAGACATGCTTTATTAATATCCATATAATCAATGCATACTCGTATAGTACCTTATTTCTTGGTAACAAGAACTATATTAGATACCAAATTTGTCAATGGAATTGGATAAAAATTCTACTTGTAATAGATTTTCAACTTTAGATTTGATAGCAGCAACTTTTCATGGATATATTGGACGTAATATTTGTCTAATAGGATTAGCATCCGGATATGTCTTAATTTCATGAATGAAAATCTTAGGATCGATTCTTGACATCTCTTCATAAGACCAGGAAAATATGTCTCAGAATTCTTGAAATAGGGCTTTGTATGTGTTAATCTCTTCAATCATACAAGAAGCACCTATATGAATGTTTTCAACAATTCTGGGTTTAATTAATATGTTGATAGGAACTATTGTAGAAATATTTCCCAAATTAGTCTTAGAATCTGAATTTGTAATCGATATGGGATTCTGTGGTTCCTCGACATAATCAATCGTAAAAATAGATGAAAAATCATGTTCAAACTTATCAAGATTAGGTAAAAATGAAGATCTATGATGTAGATCATCCCAGTGCAATTCATAGAAAGACAAAAATTCTCGAATGCTTTCATCAATGTGAAACACTTGTTGAAAAGGATTGGAAAATGATGTCAAGGATGAGCTTGATATAGAAAAATATTCTTCGGTGATCACATTCATTTGATCTGGAGTAGTTTAAAGTGTGTTAAAATACAAATATAATGCCACATATGCCATTTCAAAAGGATTCAAAGGCATCTCACCATTGAAAGAGTCTAGTTCTTATTCTAAAGGAACTACCTAAGTGTCATCGAATGGTATAGTGCTTAATGAGATCATATTGATGTTGGAAATGGTACGCGGTATGTTGGGTGGAGGCATAGAGAAAGTTCCCATCAGAGCAGAGTCCTTTACTAAACCTACACCAAAATGTTTGTATGGGATAGTTGATTTTCCAACATGTTAGATAATGTCTGTAGAAGCAGGGTCAGATGAATAATATGACAACTAATCGATTTTCACAATCTTTCCTTTATGATGAAACATGATTAACTGAAAGATGGATGAAACGATAACAGTCATGGCATAAGACCAACCATGACCCAAAAGAGGGTTGTAATCCAGAGGGGCATCAAAAAATTCCACATCTAGATTAACAATTATGCCTTCTACTTCTATAGGTAGATCCTGGAGTATTCCATATGGATGAAATCCCTTTCCATCAAAGGCTTTAAGGATTGTCAGTGATTGGTTGAGTGTTGGAGAACCAAGAGTTTTCCAACAGTTTAACGACATTATGCACATGTATGCCCCCTCATCAATCAAAGTTCAAAAGACTCGTTTTTTTTTTACTAATACTGGTATTTGAAAATCCATCTGATGAGGGAGTCTCGATGTAAAATTTTCCAGATCAAAGACCATGAGGTTAGAATCCCGAGGATCAATAGCTCCAATAGATGATAATATCAATTTCCTTTGTGTTGTACATGATTTTAGCACTTCTAAGGCTGACGTTGTTGAAGGGGATATCACCAAGTCTTCAACAATGTTGTAATTCTGAGCAGCTCTCGCATGTGGGTTGAAAGCTGATTTTTGAAGAACACCTTTAGCAGGCGGTTTAATCACTAGATCAGGATTAGGTTTCTCGATGTGAAGCAGATCGGAAATCGAAGGAGATATAGTTGGTGTTTGAATAGAATTTTCTGTCTCTTTACCAGATACAGGATTTTTAGTTCCATAGTCTTGCGATTGCATCGCAACCATAACCTCACACATCATTAAAATATCTGCCGATGAATTTGAAGAAGATCCTATCATTTTTCTATCTTGAGTGGGAAAAGGATCCTTTAAGACATCGGGTGTGGATGAACCTTTGACAAACTTAGATACCTCAGACCGATGTGGGCACTCTTTAGTATAGTGATCCTCGTGACATATAAGACAAGGATAACGAGGTTTCCTTTTTTCATTAGTTGGTTCATTCTTTTCGATTTTCTCTTTGGGAGATGTGGTTTGCTTGTTTTCATTCTTTTATTTCTTCTTATTATTGGTTTTAGATTTAGTTGTAGATGAATCTGCAACATGAATGTTAGCAGAAGTTTCAAGGGAAGAATCTTCTTTCGATGAATCTAGTAAATTTATGATAGGAGGAGTAGTTTTGGAGGACTTCTTATTACTCTTATTAGTGCTAACTAAACCAATTACACTGTCTGCAGCATGAGAACTTGAAGGAGTTGCACTTATTTGACCGGGACGTGATAAGTCAATAATTTTTTCTTATAAATTACCAGACTGTGTATATACAAGGTCTAAGTATTGTGCTTGAGCAATGACCCGTTCTTCTGTAACAACACCTCCCTTAGGCACATCTTCAGTGATATTTGGAATTAATGATTTGATAAATCATTCTGCCAATATTTGATCTGGAATAAAAAATTTCACTAAACGTCGTCTTCATCTCCATTCATGTATGTGATCTGAAATGTCTGTAAACATATATTTTTTTAATGAAGTTAAGAGTTCCCTGCCATTGTCGTATCGGATTGGAAACTGAAAGTGTGTTAAGAAAGTTGTTGCTAATGCATTGAAATTGTTGAATGAGCCACGTGGTAGTTCAATATACCACTTTACAGCTAAACCTATCAGTGTTCCTTGAAACAGTCTTAATCAAATGGAATCATCGATTCAATAGTTGGATGCACACCAGAGGTGGTAAGTCATGACATGGTTTGAGGGGTCTTCTCCTAATTTACCTTCGAACTTAGAAATATCACTGGGAAACTTATTCAGCATTGGTAGCCAAAATGGAAGATAGTAAATTGAATCTTTTATTAGGCTCGGAAAATCTGGTAAATCAAAAGTTTCTATGAATGTAATCGGCAGTTAGGGTCCTGCTAAGTAAATTGATAACCTTGAGGAAATATACCAGTACCAGGAGGAGGATATCCAAGATAACCTGGAATAGCCTGTTCATTTGGGATTGGAATGCCTCTTGGATAACCAGGGTTAGCCATACCATATTGAAGTTGAGCTGGTATCTGATATGTGTAACCAAGGTATGGTTGATGTTAGTATACTGGATTCTGCGCTATAGGTCCATATTGATACTACCCTTGATATGGTTGATAAAAAAACTAGCTTGTATAAGGTTGAATTGTTACAATTGTGCTTGTACCAGGTTGGCCCGCAGAGATCTGAACAGTAATCTGAACTGTGGGTCCAGGTTGATATGTAGTGACTTGAGGGATCGATTGTGATACTTGAGGGGCTATATAAATAGGGGTTGCAAAAATTCCAGGGATAGGTGTGGTAGGTTGTTGAACAGAAGTTGGTGCAGTAGTTTGAGGTGGAGTTCTAGGTGTACTTGGACCAGGTTATAGAACACTACTAGGTGCAGATACCTAAAGTTTAACTTGAAGCATAGGTTGGATAGGTTTCTAGATTTGATTGTAAGAAATTGGCTGACCAGGCTAATTATAAGGTACTTGCACATTAGGTTGCAAATTCTATTGATTCAATGATGGATTCCACACCATATTTACTCCAGGATATGGAGCTCCCATTGAAGTTTGTGATGGACCATAACCAGGTTGATAATTTGGAACATAAGCTTGATAGTTGGCTGGATAATTTGTACTAAAATATTGACCTCCTTGTAGTAATTGTTGTTCCTGAAACTGCGACCCCAAAGGAGGCTGTTGTCCTGGGAAAGACTACTTTCCTGGAATAGGGTACTGTCCTTGAAGAGGTTGTGGACCCTGAATAGAGTACTGCCCTTGAGGTTGATAATGTCCTTGAGGTGTGTACTTCCCTTGAGGTATGTATTTTCCTTGAGGTGTGTACTATCCTTGAGCTATGTATTGTCCTTGAGGTTTCCCCCCAGGCGGTAAATTACTACTTTGAGGGTCAGGGTTAGGAATGTTTCTAGACATCATGTAGACCTGCTCTGTATTCAAATTTTCGGTATGAGATTCATTTGGACCAGGTGATTGTAAAAGTTTTGCGGGAGAGGTAGATGCTCCTAAGAAAGTACCAAAAAGCGACTGGTATCCTGAAGGAATAGACATACCACCATACAAATAAGTTTCTGGCAATGTAGAAAATATGGATGACTCACCAGACATGTTTAATGAAGGTCTCTCATTACCTCTTGGTATGGCGTAAAAAGGAATGCGGGATGGTGAATAGTTGAGACCCGTATTATGAAAAAAATAGTTAACTGAGAATACCAAGGATCCTATTTGAAAGGGCTATAATCGATTCACTTGGCCTTAGATCTAAAGATTCTTGATGTGAAGGAAGAAGAACTTCTTCTTCTGTGTCAGTAATCTCTTCAATGTTAATGAGGCCAGGAGGAAGGTTCTCAGTGACACCAAACTTCACTCGCGGTGAATGAGGATGACTAGGGGTTGGGGTTATGAACTCCGAAGCAAGCTTAGATGTAGCAGGTTCAGTTTTTGGTTCAGAAATTTTAGGCTCGGTAGCTGATAATTCACTAATTGTGGAAGCAAGTTCAACTAGTTTAGAAATTGTTAGTTTCCTTTGAGAACTTTCTATTGTTTGAGGTTAATATACTTTGTAATTAGGATGTATTATTACTGATGTTTTATCTTGTTCAGTTGATCCGGTCCCTGATGGTTGGAATTTTTTAGATTTAAGTTTTTCTAACTAACTTGGTGTGTACTTAGGGGGTTTCCCCTGCATTCTACGAGATTATCTCTGTAATTCAGCCACGATTAAAAGTTTAACACACTAAATCAAAGAAAATTTCAACAAAATAACCTAAATTTGGTAAGGAAATAATCAAATCAAACACACGCCTACAAAATCTAAGAGAACAATCCACACACAAACAGTATGTTTCCACACTAAAAGCACTAGTTGGTGATGAAATCCAATGTCGTAGAATTCTAAAGTGGAAAACTTGGTTGTTGGAATAGTTACCCTGACAACCTACTTAATGAAACAGTCCAGTGCAAGTCTCTCCACTTATGCCATATTGAAGTGAAGAGTACCCTCTGGAAATTCCAAGAGAGTCTAGCCGATGTCTGTTCCAGGTACAATGGGACCTTCCCTCCACCATCACCTTGGGAAAAATCCTGAATATCATGGTCACTAAGGTCACCAATGGGAAAAAATGTACCTGGGGGAACAATATATGATCTAATATACATGCAAGGGTAGAGTAACAAGCTCAATTCCCTTGAAGGATCCTTGATATGGTAAATCCAAGGTTTGTCGACAAGTGACCCCGGGCTCCTTGACAATGGTCTATCCGAGGTTTACCATTTGTATTATGTGCACATCTACTATCTTTCCCAATGAGATAGTTGCAATTACCTCATTGGTTCTTACATGATCTCGTGCTTGACTCTTTTAAGAAGAGCTTCCCAGAGCATAAATGCTACAATTGGATTTTCCTATCACAAGATTGCTACTTTTTTGTTTAAACTGTCTTGGAATGTTAATTACAACCTATTCCAAAACACTAGCCTAAGCTATGTTGGTGGAATGAGTCCTAGAAAATGTAAAATATCTAGATTGATTTTATTAAAGCATTATTTTTAATTTGGCTTTTTCTTCAGACAAAAGGTATGGGGTTGAAACTTCAACGGTGTTTGTGACCCGACTCAAAAACACATTAAATGCATCTAAATGAGAAGTGCAACTCTTTTCTTTTTCAATGAATCTTATTTAAGGGAAAGATTGAGATATTTAACAATTTTCAAAGCACCAATTATTTCATTCATAAAAAAAATCTTTGAAAAGAAGATGTTTTCCTAAAGAACTCAATTTGAAAAAATGATTAATTGCTCTTTTGAAATGAAATTCCTTTAACAATTAGATCTGAAACTACAAATTAATAAACAATCCATTTCCAAAAGAAAACAATATCTAAAAAACTCTAAAAACATAAAATTCAAAATCAAAGAAAAATCTAATTTTGAAGTCTATCTAGAAAGTTTGAGGACGTTTTCTCCTAGTTTGTGATCAGACTAAGAAAAATTTCTACTTATCTTAGCAGAACTGAAAACATCCAAAAATGCTTTGGTGTGAAAATCAGGCTTTGGTAAGCTAAAATATCTTCCAAATTTTCAAATGAAAAAGGGATCAATTTTCATAAAAGTAAGGTTTGCAATAATCTTAATGGCTCAGAAAGACAATATCATCATACCAGTAAGCTAAGGTAAATGAAGGTATCTTGTATGGAGTAGCAATAAAGTAGGGAAAACATTTACTTATAAGATGAAAATAGGATGGTAAATCACACAAACGCAAAATTTGTTGAAAATAAATTCACACATAATACTTGACAGCTAAGATAGACTAGGGCAAACACAAAGAATTAGGTGACCTGGCTCCTAAAAAGAGAATTTTTATTTTTTCAAAATTTTTCCAAAGGTCTGCAATTTCTAATGGAAAACTATTGGGTGTGGAGCCTGATTATCTTGTTTATTTTGTATCACAGCTTTGGACCCCTGTACCTTAATGGGGCGGCAATGCCACCCGTAATTAAACATTTCTTGGGGGGTTTGGGGGGGGTTGGCTCCAAATTTATGGAGCCCCCCCCTGGCGGGGGGTTTCGGGGGTAGCACTCCCAAAGCTAAAAACAGATGCAAAATTGCCTTGTAAAAGTATTGTAATTTGTAGTCAATCTGGGCCATCCATTAGGTGGATGATCTGACGGTAGAAGTTATGTTTAGTTTAGGGTTTTTTTCCCTAGAAGGAAACCCCTCACTTTGTATGAGGGTATTGTATTGTGGCTATGTATTGTAGGGTATATTCTTAGAGCAAGAAAAAGATTGGGAGACTGTGAGAGAGAATAGAGGATATTATAGCGAATCTGTTGTAGGTTGTGTCTCTTCATTTTGATGGATAATAGAAAGGAAGGACTGGTTGTTCGGGGTGGACGTAGCCCAAATTAGGTGAACCATGTATATCTTTGTCACTCTAGTTTTTTTTTTTTTTGTGCTTGTGTTTTCTGCATATTTTATGTGTTGCATTGCTCTATAATATATAATTTTATAACAAAAATAGAGCGATACCACACTATTTTAAACTAAAAACTGCAGAGGTTGTCGTACTGTTTTCTACTGAAAATCACAGAGGCAAGGAAAAATATAGAAAAAATAAATAATCACTTTTATTTTCAAGGATTCTTAATAGTTATCTACCCAAAACAATCTCAAATAATTCAAAATCATAAAACTCTAAAATTCAAACGGAAAATAAAAAGAGAAAACTGAGTTCTATTCCCCAATTGAGTCGCCATTTTGTTATGCGGATTAATCCTTCTAGCGGACAAGAATGATCTCCCTAGTATTCAACGAATAGCTAGAAACAAACATCCATTTGGAAACCTTTTTCTTTAGACTAATTGCAATTCAAAATTATTATAAGTAAAGAGAGAGGACATGCCCCTACCTTGAAATCCAACGTTCGATGCAGTATTTTATCCAGTCGCTCCAAAGAGGCTTCTCTAGGAAGTAAAACCTGCAATCAAAGACAAGATGAAAGAATCAAAGCGTCTAAAACATATAATAATCAAGAAAAGCTAATCCAACTTAGTGATCAAGGAGTCTAAGTATTGATTTTATTCAATAAGCACAAGAACAACTCCATGAGAAAAAGAGATCCATATCTATTATCTTGAATGAAAAGAGTAATCTTACAACTTAATGCCTTGATGTCGTACAGATTTCTCCTGGGGTCCTGAACAATCGTTCCTCCTTCAGTTTGACAAGCTTTCCTCTTTGAATACCAACATGGAGTTATGGACATAAGGGTGTGATCAATCTCTTGCTAACAACAACTAGTTTAGAGTGTATGCACTCTTGGGAATTTCTTCAGCAACTACCATGTATGTAGAATCTACCCTTCAGCCTGAAACATGAGCTCAATTTATAGGGAAATGGAGGTAGTTTCAGTTCCATGAAGAGGGGGATGGATTCCTCTCATGAAGGTATTTGAGCTCCATGGACCAAGGGATAAAATCCATGAGTGGAGGGATAAATCCCGACGTGATCGTGCCTCTAGAAGCTTCCAGTTGGGAGAATATTCGACCATCTGGGCTTCTAGAATTTAATTTTTCCTTTATTTGACTTTTTACGGGGGTCCGCAGGTTTTAGTAGTAGAATGTGCAGGTGTTGTTGTATTTTGTAGACCAAGTATCTGCGAACCCACAGGAAATGGCTAGAAAAAATGCAGAGGTAGACTTTTAAGGGTTTTAAAGGGATTTTCTCCAATTCCAAGACTTGGTTTAGGAGCATTAGGGTTTTTGACTTCTAATGGAGTACAATATAGGTAGTGATAGACCTATATGGACATTCAAATTCCATGGTGAAAAAATAACATGTAACAGGGGGTAGGTGTTAAACGGTTTGGAGGGGGGGGGGTGTGAAATAATGAGCGCTCGTTAGGTAGTGTGGGGCCTGTGAATAAGAAAACCGCTTTTCAGACCCTCCTTGTTGATAAAGATAGAATGGGTAGGGGGGTACTAATTTTATCCCCAAATGTTGATCTAGGTGGGGTGAATCATAGCCGACAGATCATGCGCGCTATATACCACATGCTGAAAAACAAATTTTGTCGTTTCCACCTTTGTTATAAAACCATAACTTTAGTGCCCAAGAATTTTATTACATATTTATTAATCATGTTTAAATGTCACGATTAAGTTAATTAAAACCAAATTAATTTATGCTAAAACATAATTATTTTTTCCTAAGGGCATGTTTTGATTAGCAAGCCCATTTTATTTTCCTAAGGTTGCTATACCCCTATTCTAATGCTCTTTTATCACAATTAACAAAGTTTAGACATTTTGGTCAATAATTCTTTAATCTACCTATTCATTTCAACCAAGATTAGGCTTGATGGTTGATTTATTATCTAACCTAAAAAACCTTTTTAACTTAGTATAATCATGATTAAGTAGTATGATTGAGCTATGAACTTTATTCCTCTGTGGAATTTAAACAAGATGCACACTTTTATTTGAAAAAATTCTAAAGTAAATTTAATACATTTTATTTTTTGGTGGCATTTAAACTTTGGTTTCTTCATTTTTCCTTTTTCTTTTTCGTTCTGTTTTTTATTTTTCACATATACATTTTTATATACCCTTTTCTCATATAAATATATATATATATATATATATATATTTATTTATTTATTTTATTTTTTAATTTTAATTTTGTAAATCATTTGCAGAACACAATATTATTTACAATTTCATCAATTGAAAGAAAATTGGAAATCACTAATTGAACCTATGAATTAAAGGACCCTAACTATATGTAACAATTGTTTGCTAGAAAACTGGTTATTGCAGAGAGGGTTTTGCTGTTGTATTTTAGAGATTATTTTACGCAGTGTTTGGTGAGATTGTGATGTAGCTTATGATGTTTTGATTTTTTTTCTTTCAATATATTGTTCTTTTAATGTTCTTGTTGAGAAATTGGGAGCCCAGTCTGAAAATATATGAAACGTGGTCCACATGGAGGAAGTGAAGGCATGAAGGCTTCAAAGTAGACAATGATTCGACATATTTAGTAGAAGGCATAAATTTCTCCATCCAATAGGTGTTGGATATTCCAATGGGTGTTGGGTGAGGATCGTTGGCCGTGGGTGCTTCCAGAGGATATATTTCCATAGATCCATGAGAGAAACAAACTTTTGAAATGATTGGTGCTAGCATACTATAATGAAAGCCAAGTATTTCGACTTATGGGTGTAATCTAATCCATGTATAATTTTTTCAACGTATTAATAAAATATATTGAGTAGGGAAACAACAACAAGGGTGGTTTTTGACCCAGGAGGAGGGTTTTCCACCAGAAATATGTATGTCTCTTATCTTGAATTCTTTTATGGTTTTACTTGTGTTTGATTATCTGATCATTGCTTATGTGTTTCAGTTTATGCATGGTTTAAAGAATAATTAATTTGAATACAAATTTATAAGTTCCTTCATCGTTGATTCACCCCCACCTCTCAGTAGTGATCTAGTTTCCAAAACCATCGTGTGAGAAGAAGAACCTATACAAAGAAAATAAAGAGGAAAGGTGTAGCAGATTGGAGAAGAAGCTTTGTGTTGCTACATGAATAAAAATAGAAGATAAATATTTCAATTGAGAATTGGAAGGCTAGAAGGACCTCTCTCAAGTGAGGATTAATAGTCTCTAGATTCCCTAATTGGTTGGAGGTTGGAGGTGGTTTAATATATAGACTCCCTCGATGGCTGGGGTGGAGGCCTACTCCTTGGATTCTTGGTAAGGGGTGTTTTAAATTCTTAAAGTGTTTTTTTTTTTTTTTTTGGATTTATTACAATCCTTTCTAGACTCCTAGGCTTGGGTAGAACCATTTTGGGCAAGTTCTATGAGGGTGGAGGTAAGAAGCCTCCAGATTCCCTTATTTTTCTACTGAAGGTGGAGGTGTGAAGCCTCTGGATTTCCTTGTTTTTTATTTGAATGGAAAATGGAAACCACCCATGGTATTCATCCACCGATGGTATTTATCTACCCATGGTATTGTAAGTGACATCCACCCATGGTATTCATTCACCCATGGTATTTACCCATGGTATTGTAAGTGGCATCCACCCATGGTATTTATCCATCCATAGTATTTATCCACCCATGGAATTTACCCATGGTATTGTAAGTGGCATCCACCCATGGTATTCACCCACCCATGGAATTTACCTGTGGTATTGTAACTAAAAAAGGCTATAAGTAACAAGTCACATTTTGTAAAAGGACAGATTGTCCACCACCGTGTAGATTTTACAGTTATTCTCTATTTTAATAAAAAAATTCTTGGTGGTTTTGTTTACTGTGTCTTCTCACATTTTTCTGGCATTTTAAATTTTCAGATCTTGGGTGCCTCCCTCAATATCTGGATCAATGGTATCAGATTCAGGTTATGACTCCATGGGAATGAGAGTTTCATGCATATTTTACTTTCAAAGTTTTTTCAGCAATATTCATAAAACTTCGTGCAATTTCTACGACCAACAGAAAGCATTTTATAAGGTGAAAAATATCTCAGTTGAAATTATTTTTTGTTAGTTGAAATGGGTTTTAATGGAATTTGATTTTGTTTCCCAGTTTGATAGATATGAGCAATTGCAGTTACACATGTCTGGAACATTGCACAACCATTCATACCATGAGTTTCAAGAATCATTTTATCACTCCACATGACATCAAAGTTCAAGTTTATTATATCAATGGAAATATCTCTTCAATACCTCAAATGGGTATTTTACAAAATTTGATTTCATCACCTGTAGCATAAGTTATAAACAAAGTTGCAGCAAGAGGTCTATTTCTAGGAAAAAAAATAACATTGAATAAGCCTTTACAACATCTCATTGGATAGGATAATCTACCTAAAAATCCAACATACTTTTACCAATAAAATGGACAAGCATCAAAGTATGGGTCACCCAAAAATCCAAGGTTATGGGTCAACCACACAAAACCCTAGTCACCGAAGTCCATTTTTTAGGTCGCACACTATTAGTATCATAGTTGGTAACACACATTACAAGGCATCTCTAGAGTATATCCTCATATTTTCATTTTTCATGGTTATGGTTCATCCAAAAACCCATGCTTCATCAAAGTCCATTTGCTAGGCCGCACAATGTTAGTATTACAATTGGTCACAAGAATGACAGGGTATCTCTATCCTCGGATCTTCATTCATCACAATTATGGGTTAACCACACAAAACCATTCTCTTTAGTGGCTATTCATATTAAACAAAGACTTCTTAGGAGGGAAATTCACGTAATGGGGACCATTGCTTCTTAAGGAGGGAGGAATGATCCAAATGGAAAATGGCATCCACCCATGGTATTTATCCACCCATGGAATTTACCCATGGTATTGTAGGTGGCATCCACCCATGGTATTGTAAGTGACATCCACCCATGGTATTCATTGACCCATGGTATTTATCCACCCATGAAATTTACCCATGGTATTGTAAGTGGCATCCACCCATGGTATTTACCCACCCATGGAATTTACTTGTGGTATTGTAACTAAAAAATGTTATAAGTAATAAGTCACATTTTGTAAAAGGATAGATTTTCCACCACAACGTAGCTTTTACATTTATTATCTATTTTAATAAACAGTTTATAGGTGGTTTTTTTTACTAAGTGTTCTCACATTTTTTCTGGAATTTCAATTTTTAAGATCTTGGGGGCCTCCCCCCAAGATCCGCATCAATTTTACTGAGGGTGGAGGTGAGAAGCCTTTGGATTCCCTTGTTTTGCTAAGGGTGAAGGTGAGAAATTTTTTATTTCCCTTGTTTGGTGGGTGAGTGGAGGTTGGGAGGTCTTTTATTCCTTGTTTCAACCCATGGAATGAATTGTTGGTGGGTGGAGGTCGTTTGACCTCTAGATTCCTTGTTTCAACTGATTAAATTGAGTAGCTGGTGGGTGGAGGTGTTTGGTCCTCTGTAGTCCCTGTTTCAACTAGAAACATTGATTTTATCCTTTTAGGAAACTTCCTTAAGCTTTGGAATCTAGATTGGGGGTGATTGGTAGTAAGAAAGTCCATAGTGTAGACCAATCTAAGGTTAGGTGGAGAGTGGAAGTCTCAATCTTAGTTCCAAAGTTCATACTATAAAATATAAGTTTCTCATTATGCTCTTATGCTTTGAATGTTATATACTTATTAATATGTTGATCAATAATGGCTTTGATTAATGTTTAGGAATGATTATTCCTATGTGTATGGAAAATGATAAATTTTGTGCCATTGATAAGGAAGGACAATCCATGAGTGTGATGAGTTAATATTGGCTCATGTTTACTTTGAATTTACTATTGCACACTTGAAAATGAGTTGATAATTTGTTTATATTGATATCAAGGGATCTAATTTATTTTATGAAAGGGTGTTAATGGTTCCTTGAAAATTCCTTTATGAACGAGTTAATTCCAATATCCAATCTGAGCATAAATTTATTAGAAACAATGTTAAATAATTAGAGGGGGGTTGAATCAATATTTAAGATAATTTTAAATTTCATGCAAATTTATATTTTTCATTCAAAATTGGAATTCATTATGTGAGAAACCACTGTAGAAATTAATGTGTAGATTTGAAACTGCTCATGAAACATACTAAATCACAAGACTCAAAACTAATCTATTGATATGCAGAAGTAAATTCACAATCGAGAACACAAACATTAACATGAAAAAGGAAACATCACACATGTGAAAATAATTATCTAGTGGAAAGTAACTTCTCAAAACCCCTTATTTTCTGTATTGCATTAATCAAAGAATAGAGATGAGATACAATGCTTGCTCAAGCTTGAGCACAATGTGCAAGTGTATAATATATCTCTCTGTCTGACTGAATGAAGCTTACCAATACTTCGCAAAAATTTAAATCCTCCAAGCTCCTATTTCCTTGTGCCATTCCTTGAGGAATTGTCCCCTATTTTTAAGGGAAATTCCTCAATGCACCACCTATACATATGGGACTAGTCTACAAATGATACTACATTTCCTTTGAATCTCCATATCAACTGGGTAACTCACATTATCTACATGCATGGGTTAATTTTGGCTAACTGATCGGTTAAATGGATGAACACTGAGTGCGATTGAAGTTACACTACACAACTTGACCTTCCACTAGTTTCTCTGATGTTTGGAACTAGTTTAACTGACAACAACTCAACTTAATTAAAATAGATTTCTACAAATTAGTAATCAATCATACTAAAAATAAATAAATCTTATCCAACTCAAATTTATTGATTTAACTGAGTGGCAAGTTCCATGTCACTTCAGTTAACTACCTCCAAGATTTTGCTGATGGGGAAATTCGAATTTTCTCTCATTTGACCAAGGCAAGGTCAAATTGATATTTTCTTCTTTCATTTTCAACACTCTCTCTCACCACGAAAGGTATTATCTTCCACCCCAATCCCACCTCTATGGAAATTGAATTTTCTTCTTGAAAAATACTTATCAAAATGTTTGCATCTTGTTCCTCTGTCAAAATGTACTACGACACCATGATCTGCCTCTGCACACAATCTTGTATATGGTGATAATATATATATATATATATATATATGATTGGATCGATTGTGAACAACAAGATTTTAAGAGAGCTTGATGAAACTATGATTATCACATTAAATCATAGTAGGATTCATCATCTGACCAAATAAACCAAAACAAATATTTCTCATCCATATTGCCTCACTTGTTGCTTGACTAGCATCCATGTACTCTGCTTCTAATGGATGAGTACCAGAGATCTCTATTTTTTGTTGTACCAAAAAACCATTACTACCCCAACACTGAAAACTCCTCCTGATGTGCTCTTACGATTTGATGGAATCCCCACCCAATATGCATATGTGAATACACATATCTTCACTCCCTCTATCCATCTGTACCATTGTATAAATTTATTAATACTGATGTATTACCGGATCCTCCTTATCTCACAATATTTATCTTCTTGCAAAACACATAATCCTTCCACTATTGATCTTGCGGAAATTTAAAACACAATTGCAAACACATGTGAATAAATTCAATCGCACATAACATAGTTGTTTAACAGGAAATATTAGAGCTAAAAACCCCAACTATCATATATTAAGTATATCAATGGAATCATGCAATAATATCATACAAATATTAGTACATCAAGCTCTCAGTACAATCAACAATTATTACGCATTGTCATGCAGAAATTTTCATATCTATGCACCAATTTCTTGCCTCTTGACAGCCTGCCTCCATTGCGCAATCCCTGCTAAAGAAGACCCCTGAATGATTTCGAATTGGCATTGGCTTGACAGCGTAATCCTCATTGGCCACTCCAATGTGTGTCATATGCATTGAATGCATCACTATAGTCACAACGGATAGTCCATCTCACCCTTTCACCTATCTCTCCACTGGGTATCCACTGGAACTAACATGAACTATAGTTAACTGTTGTTTATGTTCATTTGTTAGTGAGTTATTAGTTGTGAATTAATTAACTAATTAATTCACTAAACTCTCACTAGTGTATCTTTCAGTTAGAGTAGATACAACTAGCTTAACTGATTCTAACTCACTTAACTGAGTCAAACTAAATAACAACTCCATAAACTACTCTTCCAACTCTGTCATAACTTTGCCACTTCAGTTCCAACTGAGTCCTCATGCATGAGCCACCAATAAACCCTAGGAATTGCGTAATTCCTTCAACCCACTGATTTGTAGAATATATATATTGAAATAAAGTGCTCCAAGAGAATAATTTGATGTTTATTGTCGGATTATTATTAAGAGCTAATAATAATCGAAATGCATCTATTTTTAGATCAACAATCTATAAATATACTTCGCCCAATATTATAAATATATGTTCATCTATTTTTTACATTTGACCAACCATCTACAAATAGCATCCTGCAACTTATAGAATATGCTCACCATGTCTAAAAATAGACATACACCTAAAAATAGCCTGCAGGCCCCACTTAGTGAAGGTGCTTGCTTTTCACTAAGCTCATCATCTTTTTGAATCTCAACACCCCCTCTCAAAAAGATAGGGATTATCCTTCACCCTGATCTTGCCTCTATGGTATTCAAATTTTCTCCTTCTGAGCACCTTCATCAGAATTTCTGCATCCCGATCTTCCGTAGGAATGTACTGAAGCAACATGATCTTCCGTTGCACACAATATTTGATATGATGATATTAGATATCAATATGTTTAGATCTATCATGAAACATAGGATTAATTGAGATTTTAATGCAACTCTGATTATTACAATGTATCACTATAGGATCTAAATGTGAACTGAACAAACCGACCAGGATCTTCCTCATCCAGATAGCCTCACATGCAGCTTGACTTGCTTCCATGTATTCTTCTTCCGCTGAATTGAGTGCCACAGATATTTTTTTCCTGTTGTACCAAGAAAATGTTGTAGATCTGATATTGAAAACCCCTCTAGATGTGCTCTTTCTGTCCGTTTGGTTTCCTGCCCAATTTGCATCCGTGAAGCCATGCAACTTCACCTCATCCATCTGTTTGTACCATAAGCCATACTCAGATGTGCTCGTGAGATATCTCAGGACATGCTTGCCTGCCTTCCAAAAGATCTTGGTAGGCTTAACCATTGCTTGTGAAAGCTGGTTCACTGCATAGCATATGTCTAGTCTTGTATTAACTAAATACATGAGTGACCCCACCAACTTTCAATAAATAGTGGCATCCACTACCTCTGTTGATGTAGCATCCTCTTTCCTCTAATTTCCTGGAAAAGGAGTATCCATGGGCTTGTAGTCCTCCATGTGAAACTTACCAAGTATCTCCCGAGCATACTTTCCTTGAGACACAAACAGTTTACCTTCTTGCTACCATATTTCCAATCCAAGGAAATAATGAAGGAGGCCCAAATCCTTCATCTCGAACTCCTTTGCAAGATCTTCCTTGCATGAGTGTATCAACTGCTCATTACCCATTATTATTAAATCATCAACATAAAGAAAAATTATTAAAAGCTTACCCTCCACCACAATTTGGTACAGGTTTTCATCCGCCTCACTCTTGGTGAAGCAAATTCCAGTGAAATAGCTATCGATCTGTGTGTACCAAGCACGTGGTGCTTGCTTCAACCCATACAACGCTCTTTTGAGTCTGCACACATGTGACTTGTTGCTGAAGATCTCAAATCCTTTAGGCTGCTCAATGTACACCTCTTCCTCAATGATCCCATTAAGGAATGCAGTCTTCACATCCATCTGATGAATGTGCCAACCCATCTGCACTGAGAGAGCAAGGGTGGTCCTTATGGAAGAATATCATGTGACAGGTGCAAAGGTTTCTTCATAATAAATCCCCTCAATCTGTGAGAAGCCCGAGAAAAAAATCTTGCCTTATAATTCTCGAAGCTCCCATCAGTAGCTTGATTTACCTTGTAGATCCATTTCAAATATACCACTAATTTACCCACCGGCCTTGGAACAATATCCTAAGCATTTTTTCTGACAATGGAGTCATACTCCTCCACCATGGCATCTACCCATGTGGGCTCCTACGTTGCTTCTTCAAAAGAAGATGGCTCTGTCATGATACACTTGCTCATAAGAGCCATGTATCCAGTAAATCAGCCAGGTGACTGTCTCTATCTGCGCTGTGATGTAGGGACTCCTACATTCTGTGCCGCATCAAGCTTCAGTCTCTCAGCTTCTATGGTACACTTTCTGCCTATTCTGATGTTTGGTTCTGCATGAGTGGACTCCTCCACTCCATGAATCTCCTCCTGTGGCTGATCCTCATCTAGAGGCTCATCTTTGGGAACAAGAAGTTCCTCCTCTACATGCAAGTGTAGCTCCCTCTCAAGCGACAACTTCATGGATTTCACCTCATTGAATTTTATATCCCATCACACCACAATCATTCGACTTTTGAAAATACACACAATAATTATTGGGTGTTTCTGTGTACCCCACAAATATTCCAACTTCTGCAGTCGGCTCCAGCTTCTTCCTGGCATCTTTTGTCACATGAATGTAAACAGATCAGCCAAAAATCTTCAAATGAGAAATATCATGCCTCTTACCACTAAAATATTCTTCATGTGTACTCATTCCAAGTACTCTATGAGGACAACGGTTTTGCACATAAACCGCAGTGTTGCATGCTTCAGCCCAAAAGTGCATCGGTAGGCCTTGGTCATACAACATAGCTCGTGAAACACCCACGATCGTTCTATTCTTCCTCTCCACAACCCCATTCTATTGTGGGTTATGAGGCACTATGATTTCTCTTAAAATTCCTTCTTTGCTACAGAAGTTTTTGAATTCGTTCAAGAAATATTCACCACCATTATCGCTCCGTAGAGCCTTCACTTGCTTCCTCGGCTCCTTCTCCACCAATGCTTTAAACTCACAAAACTTTGATAATGTTTCGCTCTTCTTCTACATGAATAATATCCAGCATATACGAGAATATTCATCAACAAATATAACATAATACCTGTGTTTTGTTGTTGAAGCAACCGAGAAAGGACCACACACGTCTGTGTGAATTATCTCAAGGATCACCGAAGCACGGTTCTCCTTCTCATGAAAGGTAGTCTTCACAAACTTACCCATAGTACATCCCTTGCATTGATATAATTGTGAAAGTGTACCCTTGGGAAGTCCAAGATAAATCTACTGAAAAATCTTCAAAGCGCCATGGTGAAGATGGCCCAATCTCCTGTGCCATAATTCGCCCTCATCCCAGCTCACCACTTCTTCTGCTTTGCCCATCATTGCAGCGCGGCCATCTACCTATAGCTTGTAAATATTCTTAACTTGAATCCCTATCCTTTTGGTTTGAAACATTGTTTTATGTCACAGGAAAGGTTTTCCCTCGTTGAAAACAACATCATAACCTCTGTCTTCCAACATTGTGACCGAGACCAAGTTCTTCTTCAGACCTAGAACATGCATAACATCTTTCAACAGAAATGGTTTACTTGACTCCCTCTCTAAGGTAATGGTTCCAATGCCAGTCTCACTATATCTGACATCGTCATCCATCTCTATATGCATCTGGAGATCCTTCTCCTCCAAGTCACTAAACAACTCCTTGTCTCCCGTCATATGGAAAGACGCACCACTATCAAGATACCACACAGATCCCATTGAGCTTGAAACCAAGCATGCGATCAAAGAGAAATCAAGTTCAAATTTTGAGGCTAAGGCCTCTCTAGCTGCAGCTCCAGCAAACTTCTTGTTCTTCTTTTTCTGTGGGTAGTTAGTGGTGAGATGCCCATGTTCGTGACAGTGAAAACACTTCACTTTGGACAAATCCAGCTTCTTGCCTTTAGCCTCGGATCTTGGATGGGATTTATTCCCCTTCCCTTTCCTTGATTTGGAAGCCTAAGCACAATTCTCTTCATCATCATTCTTCCATGAAGAGACATCCCTGGTACTTCGCCTTATCTCCTCCTGCACAAGATCCGACCAAAGTCACTCCCAACACGGTAGTTTCTCCTATCCACTGATAGAGTCTTCATAGCTATGAAAACTCTTAGAAAGCCTAAGGAGAGACAAGGTCACCAATTCTTCATCATCAACAGTAATCCCCACACTTCCTAGTTCATCCCTACAATGGTAAAACTTCCTGAGATATTTTGGAATACTGTCGCCCTTCTCCATTTTTATTTTTCTGAGCTTATCTTTCAACACCAACTTCCTCTGGTCGCTGCTACATTGGAAAATATTTGTCAAAGCCTTCCACATTGCAAATGGAGTGGCTTTCCCATGAAGGCTTGACACAATATGGTCCTTCACACCTTCCAACATAATTCTTCTTATCTTTGCTACCTTCTTTTTCCATGTGTCAAGTCCTGCAACATCGCTAGAAGCAAGCTTAGGAACATCGCTATTGATGAACTCCTTCAACCCATTGTCTTCAAGCACTGTATCCATCCTATCCTTCTAGGCTATGTAATTCGAGCTACCATCAAGGGAATACTCTAATCGCAACCCATTGAAAGACATTTCAATGAATATTCAACTGTCACACCAAGAAATTTCTGCAGCAAATTCAAATTGTTCACCAGCACGAAACTCCAAAATTATTCACAATTGCAATCTCCAGTAATCAATACTACTCCGATACCATGTGTTAGCCACCTATAAATTCTTGTCAAGCAAATAGGTGGCTAAATGTTTTTATGATCCTTCAAGAGAAACATTCCCCTTGAGAATCTTTCATCCTTGAAGCCTCTATGTATCTTTTACTATTTGAAGAATCCCAACTATTGTTTCCCCTAAAAAAAGCACTGCTGTCTATGAAAGAATGCTTCAAAAGGTCTCTGAAATTGCCCATTTTCACTCATCTCCCTTCAGTTTGCATTGAGCCTTTTTCCCTCTTCCAAGCCCCCATATCCCTCTAAGAAACCTCCAAAATCCTTTTAAGCCACTTAAAACCTTTTTTACAGGCTTAAATCACCCTTTTCCCCTTTATCGGAAGCCAAGAAAACCATTGAAAAACACTGATTTTGTCTTAAAAACCCCCTATTTTCATAACAGGCTTAAGCCCCTTTTCGGCCTAGCCCTTAGCCTCATCCCACTTGCAACTAGGTGCTAGAACCAAGCGCTAAGCCCCTAGGCACTTATCGCAATCAGATCCTTCAACTAACGTAAATTCCTTTGTTACTTATATTTTTTTTTTTCCGATGCGATGACTTTGTTCTGTAAACCTCCGCTTCAATATCGACTGTTGATATTTGCAGATCTAACAGTCAGTGTTGATATCGCATCGTGCCCATAACATCTCTTCATCAACCCACCGATTGAATATGGACCTTTTATTTCCTTTTAAATCCGACGGCCATTGCAACATTGCATCATCGCTAATCGCAATGTCTCTACTTCTTTTTCTCCTCGATTGGCAATCCTCCGATGCAATCCTGGCCATTGAATCCACAAGAACCAACGGCCAGGATTTGATCACTCTTCACCTCCTGTGCCCTCCATCATTCCCCCTCCAATCATATCTCCACCGTTGATCCCCCGTTGATTCAACGGTCCACATGCAATCGCAACATCAAACATCGGAGTTTTTGGCTCCTTCCTTCTCCGATTGCGATTGAATCTTAGCCGTTCAATCTGATAGATCCAATGGCTCTCCTTTCTCCCACCCATTTAATTTGACCCTTTTGCCTCTGCATTCTCCTTAAATCTTCGCCATCCATCCTTTAGATCCAACGGTCAGGATTTGTCCCGCCCGTCTATTATAATATTTCCCCTTTGGAACATTAGTGCCCCTTCTTTTAATCCTGACTGTCCATTATCAGATCTGACAGCCCACATTTAACCCGCCTTTGACTATTCCCCACCATACCAACCGTGCATCTCTCCATATCGCGCTCCATCCTGCGCCGTCGGATCACTCTGCCTTTCATCCAATGGCCACCATCGTGTTTCACATTTTTTCTGCGCCCGAAGGTTAACACTCCAAAAAAACGTGAAATGGGCAGTTTTGAAGAGGACACGTGTCAGGCGGCGAGGCGTATCATGTTTTTTTGGAAAAATTTTAAAACCATTCTATTGCTACGCGAAAACAGTTGTTTTCTCCTAAAAAGCACTTCCCCTCTCCTGCCTCCGACAACGCTTCCCAAAGATCCCAACCGTTGATCTGTATAGATCTACGGCCCTTATTCCATCACGTTTACATTCATATTATGATCATCAGACCTCAAAAGGATTTCTTCGGGCAATCTCACTGTTGATCTCCTCCTGAGATCCAACGGTCCACGTTCAAATGGCCCTCTGCCCTTCCGGTCCCACCACCTAAGCCTCTGCTTTCACTGATTTTAATAGTTTTTCTTTGTATTTCGCCTAAAGGATTGACTTTGGTGTTTTACACTAAAGTTAATTTATTTCACCTAAAACCTCTACAACATCTCCACCGATGAACTCTGACCATCGATCATCACCTCCCAGTCTAATCTAACAGTCCAGAACCATTTCTTCACCAGACCACCATCAGAGCTCTGTGTTTCACCATTCTTTCACATTTTTCACCGTTTTCTTCGCTGATTCCACCATTCCTTCACTACGCCACCGTTTTCCACAGGCCTCCATAGCATCCCCCTCCGCTACCCTTGATTTCTTAACATGTTTATTGTCTTTTTGCAGGGTATCAGGCAGTAAAACACTACTCTCTGTCTCACAAACACGGACAATGTTTTTCAAAGTGAAAAACTCCATTTTTCAGAACAAGAAATCGTAGAGAACGCATTGGAAAGGATTTCAAAGCATATGTTATTAAGGAAGCAGTGTTAAACCCTGATCTAAACCCTCTTGCGCCATTAAAACTGCAATTCTACAGACAGAGACAGTAAAAGGAAGCGGCAAAGTGTATCAGTAACAAATTAAAAGGATTAAAAGCATGTTATTGAAGATTAAGAACATAGTCCAATGATTAAAGGACAAAAATATAGTTGAGGACCGGAAAATAAGACCAAAGCCTAATTCAGCCTAAAGCGCAGACCTGAAAGTGAATTAAAGTTGTTTTAGGAAATGACATAGACATTTGTCAATCCAAGAAAGCTTCCACTTCCACTCAGAGGCCAATTGAACCCTCTCCAGCACCAAAGCCAACCTCTCCAGCTACTAAAAGACACCTGCAGCCTCACAGAAAACAAAGAAGGCCTAGTTATTGCCTGAATAAGAGATATTTGCATAAAGACAGTTGAACAATTAATACAAGTCAAGAGAACTTATTTCTAATTGTCAGCCAAGTTATTTTAAAGATAAAAAAATAGCCCTGAAGTCAATTATTTTGACCATTAAGCCTCGAAAAGCTGAAACAGAGTTATAGGTTGAGGGAATTCCTGCCTTATGCCTTGCCTGGTTTTCAAAGGCTAGGAATTGCATTGATTATGGAATTAATAATACTTGACCCTTGGAAACTCTCCCACCTCTCGATTTTCTTATAAATTCTCCTTGAGGACCACATTGTAATGGTTGGTCTCTAGATATCTGATTGCATGTAATAGTTTTCTAAAGCTAATGAAGTCCTGTTTGCAATTGAAGATATATAAGTTGAGATGATAAGTATGAAGTTGTAGAGACCCACCAAGCTTGCTGATTGTAGCTGGTTTGAACATCAAATACAAGCTGTTGATTTATGGGATCCTGATTTATGTCGATGGTGATGTTTTTCTCATTGTCAATTGTGATTTCTCTTTATATTTACATTCTATTCACTTTCTCTGATAAATAACAGTAAATATAGAGCTAGGATTTACTCTTGACAGTACCCTACTCTTAGTGATAAGCTCTATCTATATGTTTTCTTCCTTTGAAATTTTTCCTTAAGAGTACATTGAAGAAAGTTGGTTTCAAAGCACTTGCCTGATCTTAGATTGATCTTTGTGATTATCATCTGTGTTTTCTTATAGAATATGCTGAAAGCAGGATAGGATAGAAGTCCTTACTTGATCTTAAGCTATTCTAAGTGTTTTCTAATGTTTTCTAATGAAATTATTTCAATGTAGGATAGTTTAAAAGCACTTACCTGATCTAGGATTACTTTTATGTTTTATCCTAAGTGTATGCCAAAGCAAGATAGTTTCAAATCACTTACTTGATCTTAGGTTGCTCTTTGTTCTTCACTTGCTTGTTCTCCATTTCCTATTTGTTTTCATTCCATAAATTCAACTTAAGAGATCCTTTGACATAGATGACTTGCCCCATGGATCATTCTTGAGCCTTCCTGTCCAATTAAATCCTCTTATGACTCCACAGACCAATGGGTTAAAGCTTCTTTTTGCCTATATTATCAGCTAAATCATCCCTTCACTTGCATACACCTTCACCCTTTATTTGAACTTCATTCACCTTCCATGTCGTTGCCCAACCAAAAACAAACAAAAACAAAAACCCATACTCTTCATAACTAGCCTAATATCACATTTCAAGCCTTAAAGATCACATATTTAAACACATTTATCGAGATATCCCTCTTTGGATTTAGGAGGGCTAGATCCTAGAATCCCAAAGTGGTTCATATGTTACCTCTGCAGTTTGTATTGCCAAACTTGCAAATTACAAAGACCTAACATTCTGGCAACTCCACTGGGGAGAAAGACCCCATTGGCCTAAGTTTGGTAGTAAATAACTGTGGTGGATAGTAAATCTCCTTCAAAACATTCTAAAACCTCCACCTGGTGACTCCACAGTTTTTGAATGACCAAAAGACTCCACTGGGAGACCAGTTTCCATTGCAACATCATCGATTCTAAAGGAAACACATAGGATTAAGCCTCTTTGTTTGAAGATAGTTTTCCTCTTATAGATTGTCATATCTGGCTAACCTTCTTCATTGAGATTTTCATACACACTGGCTTCAAGAACAATCCATACCAGAGCTTATCCTAATCCAAACCCCCCTGCAATAGTGGACAACCCTGAGAGTATTCTTAGAAATCCTTCTTCATTTAGGAATCAAACTATTGCCAGACCCATTTATAGAGCTAATTCAGCACCTGAGAACCTTACAACTCTATCAGAAACTCAGTTTGATTTAGACTTACCAAGAAATTCACCAAGAACTAAGTCATTCAGTAGCTTAGATCAAACAAACTTTGAGCCTTCAAACTCACCTCCTTGTAGTACTCAGCTTATTGGTGATAGAGGAACCCCTCCATCTACACCTCCTGATATACATTTCATTCAAAACTTGGGTCTCTCTCACCCCAGATCTGCTCAATAGTTTGCTGCTGGTCCTAGCGTCCCTGTCACTCATATACCTGCTGCTCAAGCCCATCCTTTACCTCCACAAAACATCATCATGGCAGCATGGTGTGCTCCCTTGGTGTTACCACAGCCTTTAGCTCCTTTACCCAATGAATATCAGTCCAAAATTCCTAATTTCACTGGGAAATAATCCACTACAGCTCAACAACATGTAGATAGGATAGAAGATGACTTTGACTACATGGAAATAGAGGATGAAACAATTAAGATGAGGATTTTTTCCCAGAGTCTATGAGGAGAAGTGAAGAAGTGGTTTAAAGGCTTACCTCCTCATAGCATCAATGATCTCCCCTCCTTGCTCCAAACCTTTATAAACAAATGGGAAGTCAGAAGCAACCCTCTCCAAATCCTAGCAGAATATAAGAATCTTAAAATAAATCAAGGAGAGAGTGTCCGAGACTACTCTACTAGATTTAACAGTATCTACAATGCTCTTCCACCACACATGAAACCTCCCTAAGGGATGGCCTTAGTGAAATAACCTGAAGGATTTGATGTTGATATGGCCTACCAGCTTAGGGAGAGAGATTATAACGCATTGGAAGACATGCAGAAAGGAGCAGTGAGTGTTGAGGCAAACTTGATTGAGAAAAAAGCCAGGATGAGGGCTGAGAAAAGGGTAACCTATAGGGATGACAACATAGCTTCTTCGTCAGATCCCAAATATTATATTCTGGCAAAAAACATGGAGAGGATGGAAATAATGATGGAGAAATTGGTCATCCAAGCAACTAATCAGAATAGAAACCAAAACCAAAACTAGAACTAGAACTTTAGGAGAAACAACCCCCCAAATAGACAAAGAGACTGATCAAAAATTCATACCTCTATTCCAAGAGAATTTCCTTGATGAGGATGAAGGAATAATAGAAGAGTCAGAGGGAACTGCAATAAATATGGTGGAAGTGGATGAAAAATACCACACCTTTTCCACAGAAGAAAACCAGACCTCATACTCACATTGGAATGAGGAAGGGTTGGAAACTGAGGACTATAGGTTAGGATTTGAAAATGCCATCATGCAGGTACAAGAAAAATATGACCTCAGGAGAAAAAATAACATAGATAATTCCAAACCAAAAGCTTCTGAAATCACCATCAGGAAGAGACCTGAAAGGACTCCTAAAGTGACTGCTAAAAGCAGTAAATCAGCAGTTGAGAATTCTGGTAAAAACAAAGATAAGGACATCCAAACCAGTGACAAATCGAGTCAAGAGTCCAGCAGCACTAGCATTGCAACTAGTGCTCCTGATAAAATATCTTCAAACATTGTACATACTGAAAAACAACAAGCTGATCTTGCTAATAAAATGGTGCCCAACAAGACATAAATGAACCTCTCAAAGAGTCAGTCTCCTTTCGGTTTGGAGAGTGAAATAGCCAAAATTAAAATTTATGTCCCCCTCACTGAGTTGGCCACCCAAGATGTATATAAGACTAAAATTTTGAAAGCTTTAAACTTGGGAGAAAATATTGACACTTTCAACTTGAATGATGATCAACCAGCTCTCTTGTTTGGCCCAAAAATTGAAGGGAAATTCCAGGAAGGGGTAGTACCTCCTTTCTATGTCAGCCTCAATATTCATGAAAAAATCTTGCATAATGCTATGCATGACTCTAGAGCTTCACACGGCCTTATTCCCAAGGTGATTATGGAAAGGCTAGGCCTAGATATAACCAGACCTTACAAGGATTTATATTCTTTTGATTCGAGCAGAGTGAAGTGCCTTGGCCTAATCAAAGATCTTTGTGTGAATTTGACACAAATTCCAGCCAAGTGCATGGTCATGGATGTGGTGGTGGCTGATGTACCTCGTAAGTATGATATGTTGTTTTCAAGATCATGGGGTGCCAAGCTGCAAGGTACAATGCAAATGGATGGGACATATGCCACTATCCCTATCTTTAGCTAGCTTAGAAGACTATACAGAGAGGCACACATGAAATTCATGGTTAGTAGCCTAGAAAAGCCTGAGAATTCCCCTCTTTACTCTGTCCATACATATCTGGGCTCTTTTATCCTGTATAATGATGAATCCATAAATGAGCCAGAGCTAGAAGACATATATTCAGACAACCAATTAGAGGCCCCAAATCTAGAAATAATGGAAGTTCTAGATATAGAGTAAAATGAGAGAGAAAACTTTGAACAGTGTGCTGAAACAAAAAGCTAGAGTGAACAAAGCCAAGACTACAAACAACATACTACCCATCACTCTGAACTCCATGAAAATATTGAAGAACGAGACACATCACCACATGGTGCAGATCTCAGAATACAACATAATGGTGAACGTGGCATTAAGGATGAAAATGATGTCAATCCTACAAACAATTCCTTATGGTGCATGAAATTTGATGGGTCTTGCACTAAGAAGAATGCAGGAGCTGGGGTATGGTTGTGCAATATTGAAAACAATCATACTGAGAGACATGCCTTCAAGCTAGACTTTAAGTGCAAAAACAACATTGTAGATTCTGAGGCTCTCATCCTAGGATTGCATCAATTGAAAAAACTAGGAGCCAAGAGAATAGTTGTCCAAGGAGACTCAGAATTAGTCATCAAACAGCTAAATGGAGAGTATACTGCAAAGCATCCTAGATTAAGGGCATATAGAAACAATGCTGTGGATTCTCTGAAAACATTTGTAGAGTATGACCTTAGGTTTGTTCCTAAGAACCAAAACATAATTGCAAATGGATTGGCCTGCACTGCTAGTTCATATCAGAAAACACCTAGTGACAAAAAAATCATTATTCAAACAAAATATAGACCTACAGTGCCAGATAATGAGAAATATTGGCAGGTATTTGAGGGTGAAAAACAGATAGAATATTTCTTGCTCTGCAGGAATGAATTTGAACTACCTGATTTAGATTCTAAATATGATGAAAATTTTTTAGGTGAAGAGCCTCCCGATGAATAAAAACCATCCCCCAACACAGAAATAAACATGTTAAACAAAGAATTTGAAAAATAGACTGAAGAATACATTAAAATAGACAAAGAAGATATTGAGGTGCTGCAGTCCAAAGACAAAAGCATACCTATAGGATTAGCACCTTTAGAGGACCTTTTCGATTTCAATGATGTGGAAAAGAAACCCACTATAGAACACACTGAATTAGATGTTGAAGAATGCAATATAGGCAGCAAAGATAAGCCAAAAATGATTACATTATCCAAGTCTTTGCCTGCCCATATCAAACAAAAATACATTGACCTATTCAAAGAGTTTTTTGATGTGTTTGCTTGGAGCTATGAGGACTTAAAAGATAATGACACAGAGATTATCCAGCATAAAATTCCCTTGAAAGAAAACCAAAAACCCTTTAGGCAGAAGCTGCGCAGAATTAACCCAGTACAACTACCTTTAGTGGAAAAGGAAATCAAGAAAATGTATGAGGCAAGAATCGTAGTGCCTGTGAGGTTTTCTTATTGGGTATCCAATCTTGTAGCTATGAGGAAAAAGAAAGGAGAAATCATATTGTGCATTGATTTCAGAAATTTAAACAGAGCTTCCCTAAAAGACAATTATCCTTTACCCAAAATGGAACACATCCTACAAAGGGTAGTTGGCTCAAAAAGGATTTCTCTGTTAGATGGTTGTTCAGGGTACAACCAAGTCTTATTACTCCCAAAATATTAGCTCAAGATAGCCTTCACAACTCCTTGGGGCATCTTCATTTATGTAAAAATTCCTTTTGGACTAATGAATGTTGGGGCCACTTTCCAAAGACATATGGACATTGCATTTTCAGAGGAAATAGGGCACTTCATTGTAATTTACCTTGATGACATAACAATTTATTCCAAAACTGATGAAGAGAACCTTAAACATCTAAGGAAAGTCTTTGAAAAGTGCAGAAGGTTTGGGCTATCTTTAAACCCCAAGAAGACAATATTTGGCCTGCAAGAAGGTGAAATTCTGGGCCATATTATATCAGAAAAGGGGATTAGAATAGATCCAAAAAGAGTTGAGAGAATACTACAGATTAGCCACCCAAGGAACATAAAGGAATTGCAATCCTTCATTGGGAAAATTAAATTCTTAAGGAGGTTTATTCCCAACTTAGCAGAGCTCCTTAGAAACATGACTAATATGCTTAAGAAAGAAGTGGGAGTTAAGTGGACTGTAGAAGCCAAAAATTCTTTTGAATTGGTGAAACATGCACTCACCTGAGCACCAATTCTCATTAGCCCAGATTTCACCAAAGATTTCCTCATTTTTTCCTTTGCATCAGAACATACTGTGGCTGCTGTCCTATTGTAGAAAAACCTAGAGGGACATGAGCAGCCAATAGCATTCTTTAGCAAGGTACTAAGAGATGCACCCTTGAAATACAACATCATGGAAACGCAGGCCTATGCCTTGGTAAAGGCCTTAAAGGACTTTAAGGTGTATATTCTGCATTCTCGCACCATTTCTTATGTGCCTTACATAGTGGTAAAAGATATCTTGTCACAAGACCCAGATGGAAAGAGAGGTAAGTGGATTGCAGTAATACTAGAGTATCATTTTGAAATCAAACCCACAAAACTCATTAAAGGTAAAGGCTTAACTCAATTAATGGTTGAATCTAACCTACAAGCCCTTGACATTAACATGGTAGATGCCTTGGATGAGCATGAAGGATTGCCTGCTCCCATTGTTGAAGAGCAGTTCCAAAACTCACCTTGGTATGCTGACATCTTGTATGTTCTTACAAATATTAATGCTCCTCCTAATTTATCAAAAACTAAGGAAAGTTTTTTAAAGTTGAAAGCTAGGAATTATTTCATTTTGAATGAATGTTTATATTGGAAAAATGATAATGGTTTATTGCTTAAATGTTTGCCTAAAGTTGATGCAGAGAGGATCAAGCATGAATTCCATGAAGGATAGTGTGGAGGTCATCTCTACTGGAAAACCACAACCAATAAAATCCTTAGAGCTGGCTATTACTGGCCCGCCCTCTTCCAAGATGTCCATAAAATGATAGTTGCCTGTCACAAGTGCCAAATTTTTGAGGGAAAATGAAATCTCCTTCCCTTACCATTACAACCAATCACTGTTGAAGCTCCTTTTCAACAATGGGGCCTACATTTCATAGGGGAAATCCATCCTACTTCATATGCCCAACACAAGTGGATTCTTACAGCCATAGACTATTTCACAAAATGGATAGAGGCCATACCTTCTAGGAATGCCACAGATTCTGTTATTATAAAATTCCTTGAAGACCATATCCTATCTAGATTTGGCTTCCCTAGGAAGATTATTACTAACAATGTTGCTGCTTTTGGTTCCAAAAAGATGATTGATTTATGTCACAGGTATCAAATTTTTCTTGTTCATTCTCCTGCTTATTACCCCCAGGGTAATGGGTTAGCAGAATCATCAAATAAAAGTTTGGTGACCATCATCAAGAAGCTTCTTGAAGAGAATAAGAAATCATGGCATAACAAGTTGGTGCATGCTTTTTGGGCAGACAGATTGACCACAAAGAAATCCATTGGAATATCCTCCTACCAGCTTTTCTATGGAGCAAATACGGTGTTCCCTACCATCCTAGGGGTACCAATGATTAAATAAGTCCAAGAGATGCAGTTAGAAGAGGGCAACATGGTAAGAAGGATCAATCAGACTATACATCTCCAGCAGACAAGGGAAGAGGTCTACAACAGAGCCCAAAAGGTACAAGAGAACATCAAAAAGCTGTTTGACAAGAGAACCAAGGCTTGTGACTTCAAAATTGGAGATAAGGTGCTCAAGTGGGATTCTAAAAGAGAAGAAAAGGGTAAGCATGGAAAATTTGACAGTTTGTGGCAGGGTCCTTACATTATTTAGTCCACCATTGGCCTGAATGCATTCTTCCTACAAGAGTTAGATGGTAAAAATCTGTTTTGGGGTCCTGTCAATGGCAGGATGCTCAAAAATTATTACTGCTAAATTTCAAGAGTTTAAAGTCTTCACTTCCATTGTAAATAATGTTGCTTTGTTCAATTTCACAAAAATAAAAAATACAAAAGAGAAAAGAAAAAGGTTCAGACAAACTCAAAACTTGAATCTCTGATGTTTCAAAGAATGGTTCTAATATGCTCAAAACCTGAACCAGCAAAGAAAGAATAAGAATCAGCTCTAACAAAATCAAAACTAGAGTTGAAATGAAGAAGAAAAAGTGACTCTAACAAGATCAAAACTTGAGTCAGAAAGGAAAGAAGGATACTTCAAAGTTTCACAATTCCAAGCCTTCACAATTTTGGTTTCAAATTCCTTTAAATTTCAGTTCATGTGCAATTGTCTTTATGCCATGGACCCACAGCAAACCAAACAGTCTAATCCTATTTTGACTGTTTTAAAATTTTTGTTTTAGAATGTAGAGAAAGAAATCTGCTAGACAGTTTAATCCTAGTAGATATTAGTGTAGGTAGAGAAACTATGAGGCCAACTGTCTAATCTGGTCTCATGGAGAAATAAGGGTATAATTATATTAGTGTTTTTTACTTTCAATAAAAAAAAATGATGTAAAGGGTCTGCAAGTCTAAATGCACCTTGAAGAAAAATTTTTAGGACAAGTAGGATGGGTAGGTAGATTGTTGGGGAGAATATTACTGCTAATATGATATTTTCATGATTTTTAGCAGCTGATCAAAGAAGAAAAGGATGGTTAAAGATCAGGCATCTGGCCTAATTCCAAAGAATTAAACTTGCAGTTCTTGCATCTTCAGGAAGATGCCATCCCCATGTGGAGCCACTGTTAGCCACCTATAAATTTTTGTCAAGCAAAAAGGTGGCTAAATTTGTTTTTGAGCCTTCAAGAGAAACATTCCCCTTGAGAATCTTTCATCATTGAAGCATCTATGTGTCTTTTACTATTTGAAGAATCCCCACTGCTGTTTCCCCTGAAAAAAGTCTTGTTGTCTATGAAAGAACGCTTCAAAAGGCCTCTGAAATTGCCCATTTTCACTCATCTCCCTTCAGTTTTCGTTGAGCCTTTTTCCCTCTTCCAAGCCCCCATATCCCTCTAAGAAACCTCCAAAATCATTTTAAGCCACTTAAAACCTTTTTTACAGGCTTAAATCACCCTTTTCCCCTTTATCAGAAGCCAAGAAAACCATTGAAAAACACTGATTTTGGCTTTAAAAACCCCTCTTTTCATAACAGGCTTAAGCCCCTTTTCGGCCTAGCCCTTAGCCTCATCCCGCATGCAACCGGGAGCTAGAACCAAGCACTAAGCCTGTAGGCGCTTATCACAATCGGATCCTTCAATTAACGCAAATTCCTTTGTTACTTATAATTTTTTTCCGATGCGATGACTTTGTTCTGCAGACCTCTGCTTCAATATCATCTGTCAATCTTTGTAGATCTAACGGTCAGCATTGATATCACATCGCGCCCTTAACATCTCTTCATCAAACCTCCGATTGAATATGGAATGTTGATTTCCTTTTAAATCCGACGACCATCATAACATCACATCATCACTAATCACAATGTCTCTACTTATTTTTCTCCCCGATTGGAAATCCTCCGATGCAATTCTGGCTATTGAATCCACAAGAACCAATGGACAGGATTTGATCACTCTCTGCCTCTCGTGCCCTCCATCGTTCCCCCTCCGATCAGATCTCCCCATTGATCCCTCATTGATCTAACAGTCCACATGCAATCACAACATCAAACATCGGAGTTTTTGGCCCCTGCCTTCTCCGATTGCGATTGAATCTCAGCCGTTCAATCTGATAGATCAAACAACTCTCCTTTCTCTCGCCCATTTCATTTGACCCTTTCGCCTCCACTTTCTCCTTAAATCTCCACCGTCCATCCCTTGGATCCAACGGTCAGGATTTGTCCAGCCCGTCTATTATAATATTTCCCCTTTGGAACATTAGTGCCCTACTTTTAATCCTGACCCGGGTCCATTATCAGATCTGATGGCCCACATTTAACCCACCTTTGACTATTCCCCACCATACCAACCGTGCATCTCTCCATATCGCGCTCCATCCTGCACCGTCAGATCACTCTGCCTTTCATCCAATGGCCACCATCATGTTTCGCATTTTTTCTGTGCCCGAAGGTTAACACTCTAAAAAAATGTGAAATGGACAGTTTTGAAGATGACATGTATTAGGCAGCAGGGCATATCACATTTTTTTGGGCAAATTTCAAAACCATTCTATTGCTGTGCGAAAAAAGTTGTTTTCTCCTAAAAACCACTTTCCCTCTCCTGCCTCCGAAAGCGCTTCCCGAAGATCCCGACTATTGATCTGTATAGATCTACGACCCTTATTCCATCATGTTCGCATTCATATTATGATCATCAGACCTCCAAAGGATTTATTCGGGAAATCTCCACCATTGATCTCCTCCTGAGATCCAACGATCCATGTTCAAATCGCCCTCCACCCTTTCGGTCCCACCACCTAAGCCTCTGCTTTCATTGATTTTAATTTTTTTTCTTTGTATTTCGCCCAAAGGATTAGCTTTGGTGTTTTACACTAAAATTAATTTATTTCGCCTAACACCTCTACAAAAGCTCCACCGATGAACCCTGACCGTCGATCATCACCTCCCAGTATAATCTAACGGTCCAGAACCATTTCTTCGCCAGACCACCATCAGCTTTGTGTTTCACCATTCTTTCACATTTTTCACCATTTTCTTCACCAATTCCACCATTCCATCACTACGCCACCATTTTCCACAGGCCTCCACAGCATCCACCTCCACTACCCTTGATTTCTTAACATGTTTATTGTCTTTTTTCAGGGTATCCGGTAGTAAAACACCGCTCTCTGTCTCACAAACATAGACAGTGTTTTTTCAGAGTGAAAAAATCCACTTTCAGAACAAGAAATTGTAGAGAACGCATCGGAAAGGATTTCAAAGAATATATTATCAAGGAAGCAGTGTTAAACCTTGATCTAAACCATCATGCACCATTAAAACTGCATTTCCACAGACAAAGACAGTCAAAGGAAGTAGCAAAGTGTATCAGTAACAAATTAAAAGGATTAAAATCATGTTATTGAAGATTAAGAACATAATCCAATGATTAAAGGATAGAAATATAGGTCAAGACCGGAAAACAAGACCAAAGCCTAATTCAGCCTAAAGCACAGACCTGAAAGTGAATTAAAGTTGTTTCAGGAAAGGACAAAGATATCTGTCAATCCAAGAAAGCTTCCATTGCCACTCAGAGGCCAATTGAACCCTCTCCAGCACCAAAAGCCAACCTCTCCAGCTACTAAAAGACACCTGCATCCTCATAGAAAGCAAAGAAGGCCTAGTTATTGCCTGAATAAGAGATATTTGTATAAAGACAACTGAATAATTAATACAAGTCAAGAGAACTTATTTCTAATTGTCAGCCAAGTTATTTTAAAGATAAAAAAATAGCCCTGAAGTCAATTATTTCGACCATTAAGCCTCGAAAAGAAGAAACAGAGTTATAGGTTGAGGGCATTCCTGTCTTATGCCTTGCTTGGTTTTCAAAGGCCAGGAATTGCATTGATTATGGAATTAATAATACTTGACCCTTGGAAACTTGCCCACCTCCCGATTTTCTTATAAATTCTCCTTGAGGACCACATTGTAATGGTTGGTCTCTAGATATCTGATTGCATGTAATAGTTTTCTAAAGCTACTGAAGTCCTGTTTTTAATTGAAGATATATAAGCTGAAATGATAAGTTTAAAGTTGTAGAGACCCACCGGGCTTGTTGATTGTAACTAGTTTGAACATCAATACAAGCTGCTTATTTATGGGATCCTAATTTATGTCAATGGTGATGCTTTTCTCATTTTCAATTGTGATTTCTCTTTATATTTCCATTCTGTCCACTTTCTCTGATAAAGAACAGTAAATATAGAGCTAGGATTTACTCTTGATAGTACCCTACTATTACTGATAAGCTCTATCTATATGTTTTATTCCTTTGAAAGTTTTCCTTAAGAGTACATTGAAGCAGGTTGGTTTCAAAGCACTTGCCTAATCTTAGATTGCTCTTTGTGATTATCATCTGTGTTTTCTTATAGAATATGCTGAAAGCAGGATAGGTTATAAGTCCTTAGTTGATCTTAAGCTATTCTAAGTGTTTTCTAATGTTCTCTACTGAAAGTATTTCAATGCAGGCTAGTTTAAAAGCACTTACCTGATCTAGGATTACTTTTATGTTTTATCCTAAGTGTATGCCAAAGCAAGATAGTTTCAAAGCACTTACTTGATCTTAGGTTGCTCTTTGTTCTTCACTTTCTTGTTCTCCATTTCCTATTTATTTTCATTCCATAAATTCAACTTAAGAGATCCTTTGACATAGATGACTTGCCCCATGGATCATTCTTGAGTCTTGTTTTCCAATTAAATCCTCTTATGACTCGATAACCCAATGGGTTAAAGCTGCTTTTTGAGTATCTTATCAGCTAAATCATCCCTTCACTTGCATACACCTTCACCCTTTATTTGAACTTCCTTCACATTCCATGACATTGCCCAACCAAAAACAAACAAAAACAAAAACCCATACTCTTCATAACTAGCCTAATATCACATTTCAAGCCTTAAGATCACATATTTAAACACATTTATAGAGAGATCCCTCTCTGGATTCAGGAGGGCTAGATCCTAGAATCCCAAAGTGGTTCATATGTTACCTCTGTAGTTTGTATTGCAAAACTTGCAAATTACAGAGACCTAACACCGTGTAGAAATTTATTAATACTGATGTATTACTGAATCCTCCTGATCTCAAAATATTTATCTTCTTGCAAAACACAGAATCCTTCCACTATTGATCTTGCGGAAATTTAAAACTCAATTGCAAAAACATGTGAATAAATTCAATCACACATAACACAGTTGTTTAATGGGAAAGATTAAAGCTAAAAACCCCAACTATCATATATTATTTATATCAATGGAATCATGTAATAATCTCATACAAAGATTAGTACATCAAGCTCTTAGTAAAATCAACAATCATTACACACTATCATGCAGAAATTTGCATATCTATGCACCAATTTCTTGCCTCTTGACAACCTGCCTCCACTACACAATCCTTGATGAAGAAGATTTTTGAATGAATTTTAATTGGCCTTGCCTTGAATACGCAATCCTCATTGGCCACTCCAATGTGTGTTAGATGCATTGAATGCATCACTATAGTCACAACGGATAGTCCATCTTACCCTTGCACCTATCTCTCCACTGGGTATCCACTAGAACTGACATGCACTGTAGTTAACTATTGTTTCTGTTCAGTTGTTAGTGAGTTATTAGTTTTGAATTAATTAACTAATTAATTCACTAAACTCTCACTAGTGTATCTTTCAGTTAGACTAGATACAACTAGCTCAACTGAGTTTAACTCACTTAACTGATTCAAACTAAATAACAACTCCATAAACTACTCTTCCAACTCTGTCATAACTTTTCCACTTCAGTTCTAACTGAGTCCTCATGCATGAGCCACCAATAAACCCTAGGAATTGCGTAATTCCTTCAGCCCACTGATTTTCCAAATCTGTATACTAAAATAAAGTGCTCTAAGAGAATAAGTTGATGTTTATTAACGGATTATTATTAAGAGCTAATAACAATCGACATGCACCTATTTTTAGATCGACGATCTATAAATAGACTTCACCTAATATTATAAAAATATAATTTCATCTATTTTTCAAATTTGAACAACCATCTACAAATAGCATCTTGCAACTTATAGAATATGCTCACCATGTCTAAAAATAGACATACACCTAAAAATAGCCTGCGAGCCCCACTTAGTGAAGGTGCTTACTTTTCACTAAGCTCATCATCTTGTTGAATCTCAACAACCATAATCTAAACTAAGTAGTGCCTCAAAGGTACCGTATAAAATTCTTTGTAGCCCTCCAAAATAATTTGGTCGGTCTAACCATAACTTGGATCAACTGGTTTACTGCATAGCACATGTCTAGTTACGTGCTCATAGATACATGAGTGAACCCACCAACTATATGTAAATAGTAGAATCCACTTCCTTACTTGAAGTGGCATCCTCCTTCCTCTATTTTGTCACTAGAGGTGTCTCTATGGGCTTGTAATTATGCATGCAGAATTTCTGAAGTATCTTGTTGGCTTACATTCCCTGAGAGACAAAAATTTACCCTTCTCCTTGAAATACTTCTAATGTAAGGAAATAGTCCATGAGACCCATGTAATTCATTTCAAACTCTCTTGCAAGGTCCTCCTTGCAAGATCTGATCAGTTTTTCATTACTGATCAAAATAAAATCATCAACATATAATAAAATAATAAAAAAATTACCTTCTGCCAAAATGTGATATAGGTTTGCATCCACTTCACTTTTGGTGAAGCCCAAACTGGTAATATAGCTATCGATCCTAGTGTACCAAGCACAGGGTGATTTTTTTAACCCTTACAATGATCACTTAAGTCTGCACACATGCGACTCTCTGTCAAAGGTCTCAAAACCTTCTGTTTGCTCAATGTACACCTCCACCTCAATAACTCCATTGAGAAATGATGTCTCGACATCCATCTCATGGATCTTCCACCCCAAATGTTCAACGAGTGCTAGAATTGATCTGATGGAAGAGTACCTTGCTACTGGAGCAAAGGTCTCCTCATAGTAAATCCCTTCACCCTAAGAGTACCACTTAGCCACAAATATGTCATTGTATCTCTCTATGCTTCCATCCACTACATGCTTTACCTTGTAAATCGATCTCGAACCCACCACTAATTTATCCTATGGTCTTGGGACCACTTCTAAAACACTATTTCTTACAATGGAATCCTATTCCTCTACCATAACATCAACGCATACAGTTTGCTCTACTGATTCCTCAAATGAGGATGGTTCTGTCTCTACTATTAGGGGAATTTTGAGGTCTAAAATGGGCCTCCTAAGAAAAATGTACAGCCAAAATAAACTTTATAAGAACCAATAAGATTCAATATGATGATGTCAACCATGGGGGATGATTCACCATTTTTGGAGTTAAAAAGTAAAAATATTAAAAAATAATAAAATAATAAAACTATTTTTTCAACTCGTATTTTAAACTTATCTCCCTAAGGTTTTACTCAAATTTTGAGTGGGAGTACTCATTGGATGTCAAATTTAATTCCTCATCCAATGAGGACCCATGTTGCAAACTTTTTATGGAACCTGCTACACAAAAAATGAGAAATACATGAAAAACATGATTGCAATCACATTTTTTCATGTATTTCTCATTTTTCGTGTAGTAGGATCCATATAAAGTATGAAACATGGGTACTCCTTGGATGAGGAATCAAATTTTGGATCCAATGAGTGTTCCCTCTTGAAATTTGAATAAACCCATAGGGATATAAACTAAAAATATGAGTTGAAAAAGTAGTTTCTTCCTTTTTCCCTCTAAAATCTGATGATGTAATCTAATATAATTTTATTATTTCCACTATTATTTTATAATTTCCTTAGGAGGCCCATTTTAGACCTAAAAATTTCCCTAATATAGCTTAGTCATCAGAGTCATGTAGAAAGTGTACAGATCCAGTTTTCTACCTGCACTGTGAAGTGGGTGCTCCCACATTGTCTCTAGTATCCTACAACAATATGTCAGCTTCTCTAGTTAGTTTCCTTCCTTATTTTTATGTCTCTTCTTGAGTCCCTATCTCCACTCTCTTCTCATCTGCTTGTGGCTACTCGACAACTTCCTGAGGTTCTTTTTTTGGAATCAATAGCTTCAAAGTAGGTTGCAATTGAAGCTCCCTCTCAAGAGAACACCTCATTGCCTTCTCCTCATCGAAATTCACATCCCTTCGAAAAAATGTCATTATGAGTGATGTAAAGTACACACGATAGTTGTGAGGTTTTTCATTGTAGCCCACAAATATACCCAACTCTACTTTGTGTTCTATCTTTTTCCTTGATTCCTTGGAGACATGGCAATATATTGATGCTCCAAAGATCCTGAAGTGTGACACATCTAGTTTCTTCCCTGAAAAAGCTTCTTCTGGTGTACTCAACCCGAGAATCTAATCAGGAATTATGTTCTGCAAATAGACTGTCGTGTTGAATTCTTCAACCCACAAGTGCAAAGGTAGGTCTTGGTCATGCAACATCACCCTTTCTTATCCCACAATACTTATGTTCTTCCTCTCAGCCACCCAAATCTGTTATGGGTTGTGGTGTGCTGTCAACTCCCTTCAAATTCCTTCCTTTACACAACATTTTTTAAAATCATTCGATATGTACTCAACTTTGTTATCACTCCTGAGAGCCTTCACTTTCTTTTTAGTTTCTTCCTCAACAAGTGATTTAAATTCAAAAAACTTGGAGAATGTTTGGTCTTTCTTTTGCATGAATAAGATCAAACACCTCCGTGTTAAATCATATTAAAATATAGCATAATACTTATGCTTGGCAGTAGAGGCTATCGAGAAATGTCCACAAACATCAGAGTGGACCCTTTCAAGGAATGCATGCGCCTTGTTGTCTCGATCATTGAAGGTATATTTTGTGTATTTTCCCAAGGTACACCCTTCGCATGTATCATGTTGCTCTAGTGCTCCTTTGGGGAGACCTGCGGTGATCTACTGCAATATATTTAAATACCCCTGATGAAAATAACTAAGTATTCTATGCATATTTCATTGATAGATCGGCTCTGCACCTTCTCTACCTTTTTTCTCAAAGCAACATAGCCTTACACATCCAACTTGTAGAGTTCACTCACTAAAACCCCAATCTCCTTCACTTGTCTCATGGTAATGTGTTTTAGGAATTCCTTTCCTTTGCTGAATATCACATCATATGCACTCTCTTCCAACACTACAATGGAAATCAGATTCTTCTTTATACCTGGTATAAACATCACATCCTTGATCCTAAGAGGGTATTCTGAGTCCCTCTGAAAGGTGACTGTGTTGATCCTGGTTGGGTTGTACCTTCCATCATCTCCCATATCAATGTGTATCTCGAGATATTTTTCCTCCAAGTCACTAAAAAAGTCTTTGTTCCCCATCCTATGGAACGAGGCATCGTTGTACAGGTACCAAACACTTCCCTTCACCTGCCTCTCCTCTTGAGGTATTCTTTCTTTCCTTCTTGTGTGGAAATTTCGTGGAAGAGTGCCTGAATTCATGATAATGAAATCACTTGATTCTGGATAGTATTTCTTCTTTCCCCCTTGGGTGGACTCTAGCTTGTATTGGGATTTCTTCCCTTTTCCATTGTTTTCCTTTCCATCCAAGGCATAATTTTCTTAATCCTCTCCCTTGGATGAAGTCATGTCTTTGGTATTACGCCTTATTTACTCCTATACCAAATCAGACCATAAACACTTTCAATTTCGTAGTTTCTCCCTCCCATTCACTCAATCTTGGTAGTTGTGCCAGATCTTGGGAAGGCCTAGAAGGGCTAGGCTCACCAAATAATAATCTGGTACTGTGATATCTAATCCTACAAGTTCATCATGACATTGTGTGAACCAGCTTAGATACTCTTGAATTGAGTCATTCTTCTGCATCTTGATACTTCGACAATTATCCTTGAGCGCCAAATTACTATGGTCACTACTATTATGGAACAGATATGTCAATGTTTTCCAAATTGCATATGAAGTCTCTTTCATGTGGATATTTGAGACAATATGGTATCGTAATCCCTCCAATATGATTCTCCTTGCATTTTCTACAAAATTCTTCCATTCTGTTATATTTTGAGTTTCAGTTGTTGCTGGTTTCAGAATGTCACTCCCAAAAAATTCCTTCAACCCATTATCTTCCATCACTACCTCCATGTGGTCCTTCCAAGAAACATAATTCAAGCTTCCCTCTAGGGAATAATTGAGTCTTATTCCATAGAAATCCATCCTTATAACTCTGAAAAATTGATCCTGCAAATCCTATCCTCTTTTAAAGACAAATTTGAAATCTCTTCTCTACTGTTAATCTAGCTATGATACCATGTAGAAATTAATGTGTAGATTTGAACTGTTCATGAAATCTACTAAATCACAAGACTCGAAGCTACTCTATTTGTTATAGGTCAATTTGGGCACCATTCCCAATGACCTGGTTAACTGGGCATCATCTCCAGGATTGATGATCAAGGGTCTATCATTCCCTATCATCTCATTTGCTACATGCTCTAAGACAGGAAACAAAATAAATCAAACAAGACTTTCATCAAGCAAGGGTTTCCATGGTTTGAAGCTTATTATTTAACATATGAGAGCTCACCAACACAGGCTCTAAGGGGCCTAAGTGCGTTGCATATGCAGGTAGCCCCATTCAAGGCTGCTCTGCAAAGCACTTCCCGACATTCAAAGGTGTGTTGGTCACATTGTGAGCGAAATTCTCATTGTTCCGGAATCTCCACTTGGCCAGTGCCTTCTAGAAGTGTTCACATGTGTCAAGCTTCGGATCCAAGAGTCCATTTGACATCTACATGAATGGAAACATGTCTTGCCTATTTTTGGAATGCTATTGATTGCAAAACAAACTACAGTTCATCTATAAATTGAACACAGATCTAAGTGTTTGAAAAGGAAGAATTTGAGTGGAGAAATGCTGGAGAATTTTCAATTGAGAGTTTGATTTGTGGAGCTGCTGCTAGGGAGATTTATGCTGTGATGAGACTTGGAAACTCTACTGGAAGGTCACTTCAAATCAGTCACTAGGTTGTAACCTCTCCTTCTATCATCAATAAAGAGTACTTCTTGTTTTTCCCTACATGAATCTATGTTAACTTTGATTTTCCATGTTGTAAGATCTTGGTTGATGAATGTAGTTTATGCTTAACTGATTTAGCTAACTAGATTGAATATATATCTATATTATTGCATCTTCTGTAGTTTCAGTGTTCTTTCTTACAGGAAGCATTCAGCCAACAAAACCGCTTGAATTTGAAGCTGTAGCAGAAGCGACAGAAAGGAGCCATTTGGAAGCGACTGAAACAAGTAAGCATCCAATCCTCTCTGTGTATCTATTCTGAGTTAGGAGAAATGGTAGTATAGTCTTTCACCTGTTGTTATAGACTAGCACCTGTCTAGGGAAGCGTAATTTATCCATAGATTACAATTCTGGTAGCCACAGGCGCAAATTCCTCAAACTTCATATCAACAAGTAACATATCTAGGTTTTGGTCAACATAACTCTCAAGCGTTTGCTATGCAAAACAACCCCTATCTGGGTTACCAACAACAAATTCCATATGCCGGTGCTCAAAGACCTATTTCCCAAGAAATTCCATCTTATCTTGGCTATGCTCAATCTGAACTTAATAGACAATTGCCTTTTGTTGCAACCTTGGAATTACCAGATTTAAACTGGTTAACCAATGATCTTATCAATTATGCTCCTTGGTGGCCGGTGATACCACATAAATTACCCTCCGATATTCCTAAATTCAAAGGATACCCTGGAGAAGATCCATAAACTCATGTTATGACTTATCATTTATGGTGTTCATCAAATTCCCTAAATGATGATTTTGTTCGATTACGTCTTTTCCAGCGAACGCTCACAAGTCCGGAAGCTAAATGGTACATTGAATTACCTAGAGCTTCTTTCGACAATTTCACTACCTTAGCTACTGTCTTTTTTACCCATTTCCAGTTACCAATCAGATACGAAACTAGAACAAAACTCTTGACCAACTTCAAACAGAGTAATGCTACTCACATTTCAGATCATACTTATGAGTGGCGTCGCCGTCGACGAATGGTTAAGACATTTGTTCTTGATCAGCTCCTTGCTGAATGGTTCATTAAGGTCCCTATTTCCATCTATAATTGAGGATGTGGCTAAAGGTGGCGTCATCATAGAAGAGCAAGTCATCGCTTGTGCCCAGTATTTAGAATTGATTTATACTCAGTCTGGCATGCTCTACGAAAAAATCCCAAATGCGCCGCGATATAATTTCAATGTTCCTCCTCAAATAAAGGACTCGCATGCCAGAGACGGCTTGATAGGCACTACAAACACACACCACCTTATTGCATCTGATCCTACTCCTACTTCCAAAATTAATTTCATGTCATTTGGCAAAGGCAAAAGTGATAAGCAACCAGGAAGTAAGAAAAAGGGGAAATCAAAGGAAAAGAAAACTTCTAACCCGTAGGAACGATCATCTGATCAACTGTCAGGACCACAGAAACCTCATTATCCATGCATAATATATTGGCAATATGATGCAGAGTGTTGTCCTTGATGGCAACCCACTGAATGAAGATGAAGACATGAGATTGTTGACTTGTGTTGTCCTTGATGGAAATCCACCTGATGAAGTTATTCTTGACTTGATGAACTTGGTAAATGGTGTAAATATGATGTGATATGATGTGTGTTGACAATATGATGCTGAGTACCCACTTGATAAAGTGTTGTCCTTGAATGGCAACCCACCTGATGGAGTTGTGCTTGATAGAATATGTCTTGATGAACCTGTTTAAAGATGTAAATCTGATGTATCTACAGAGAGTACAGAAGGTAATGAAGAAAGGAATTCAATATGTGCTAGATCCATGATGAAAAGAGTATGTTTCAACGAATACGCGGATTTGTCTAGGAGAAGCTGCGTATGCACGCGGTTAAGTACGTGCCAAGTCGCGTATGGGCAAAAGCGCTCAAAAAGTGCAAAACCAGGGGTAACCACCATGGTATTGACCCATTGTATTGGGTAATGATTCGTCTAAATGACCTCGTCCAGGAATACCATCGGATGTAATGTGGTTTTGGCTCATGGTATTGAAAAAGGGTAAACCTATATAAAGAGAATAAATTCATTGTGCAAATCATGAGTGTGGGTGCAAGATGTCTGAGCTTGAATGAATACTTCTCTCTGAAGTATATCTGAATGGAAAGGGTTACAGTTGAATGATAGATCTGATTGCATGATGCACCAATGATGAAGAAGGGTATCTAGATTTGAAATGTACTTGTATTTGCTAGATCTGTTTAGGGGATGATTAGATCTGAGAAGAGGCGAACATCTGTCTAAAGTAAAGGGTAAAATCTGAGTAATGTATCTGTTCTGAAGAATTGCAATGACCTAAATGTCTGAAGAACCATACGCTAGTTCGCCGCAGAAGAAGCGCATATATACGCGGCTTTGCTGAAGAGAAAGCGCGTATGTGCAGTGAAATCAGCTCTGTAATTTGTACAGAAGTATACGCGGGTTGATGTGATTGGAAGCGCGTATATACGTGGTATCAATGAAAGGAAAGCGCGTATGCAAACTAGGGTTTGATGAAACAAGGGGTATGAAATGTCTGATCTGTTCTGCTGTGTTACTGCTATCCGTGAATGATGTATTCTACAGTTCTGGGTTGTCTGAATTGATAAGTTTCAGTTTGATGTATGATTGAGCTTAAATGTATGGAGTGGGTCCAGTCTGAAAATATAATGAAACGTGGTCTGCAAGTGGTGTCCTAAAGGAAGCTTTGGATCCAGTGTGAAAATTGATGAAACGTGGTCCATAGAGGTGCTGAGGGTTGTAGCCTTCAGTCAGAGGGTTGTAGCTCCCTTCCAGGTGAGGCTGGTAAACGAGATCAGGGGGTCGTAGCTCCCTTCCAGGTGAGGCTGGTAAACGAGATCAGGGGGTCGTAGCTCCCTTCCAGGAGAGGCTGGTAAACGAGTCAGGGGGTTGGAGCTCCCTTCCAGGAGAGGCTGGTAAACGAGCGCAGGTGGTGCCTGCGTGCTGGTAGGAGTCTGCACCAGCACATATGTTGTAAGATGTTTTCTCTATAATAAAATATTGAAGGCTGAGCAACTGCAGCGGTGGTTTTCTCCCGACTTGGGTTTCCACCTAAAAATCCTGGTGTTCATGTGCGATGCTTTGTGTGATGGTTTATTCTGTTCTTACTGCACATGTTTACTGTTTATAGAACATCTAATGAATGAATGATGGAATGATATAAGTGAAGAACTAATGGCATACTTAGATCTCTGTGTATACGCGAGTTTCATGCTGGTAACTCGCGTATATACGCGAGTCTGTATCAGGAAAGTAGCGTATGGGTTTTAGAAGCAAGAAAAAGTAAAAGTTTTGAATATGCAGTAAATACTGATTCACCCCCCCTCTCAGTATTTTTCCCAACATAATATGTAACGAGGAACATTTTGTTAGGATTTTCCTCACCGTGTTGAAGTCTCAAAAATCATCAAGACTTATCATACATTAGTTGTGTTGATAGACCCATTTCCAAATCCAAACACAAATTTGGTTGCTACGAATCCAGCTCCTAGTTCCCAAGTGTTAATGTTATCCACTAAAAAACCTTCACAAGATATTTTGGTGTCGACGTGGAATAAAGGCTATGGTAGTCCAGCCACTGATCAACCTACTACCTCGACAACGAATCAATCTAATGAATCGGTACCACCTCCTGTTATTCCTGAATTGACGATTAAGCCACCAAAGAGAGTAATTCATCAATCGACATATAATCCTCGAGCAAGAGCTGCACAAAATTATAATATAATTGACGATTTGGCTCAATCCCCTTCAGCTATGTCTGCTCTTGAGGTATTACAAAATTGTCCCTCCCAGAAGCATGCTTTATTGTCGGCCATTGGTGGAATTGATCTGATTGATTCTAATCTTGTCGTATTTAATCACAAGGGCTATTTACTGCAATTACCAGTAGAATTGGAATTCTCCATCCAAGTAAATGTTCTCAATCACCTTATTCATCGCACTATTATTGATGAAGGAGCATCTACGTGCATTATGTCTCTAAACATTTGGAAGTCACTTGGCTCACCGTGATTATCACAATCATCAATGACGTTGAAGGCTTTTGATGGAAGAAAATATAAACCTTGTGGTATTATCAATAACTTGCAAGTTGAATTAGGGGGTGTTAGTCATCAGTATTTTTCACCTGTTGTTGATGACTAGATTCCTAGCTAAATTTTCTAGACGCTAATCTCCATATGTCAATTTGTCATCTAGAAAACCCTCAAACAATTTTTTTCTTTCCTATCCCTTCTTGTCAGCCTATGATCAGAGTAATCTTCAAGTTTTCAAATTCATGTCTTGTTTCAGAAAAATATCCCTGTCTATAGTTGTCTTGGTCTTGCTTGTCTACTATCATTTTCCCCTTGGTTCTCATGAAACTCATTGTCCAATATTTGACAAAGTGTCTCCCTTCCTATCCTTGATATTCTTGTCAAACACAATTAGAGTCAATGAAAGTTTCCCTTAAGTTAGGTAGTGGTGCTTTAGAGAATCCCTTTCTCAACAAAAATAGCCCGAGCCATAATTCTTTGTTCAATACCAACCAGCCTGAATTAGCACTTAATCTGCAAAAAACAAACCTTGATATACCCCTAGGTCGCACCACTAAGAAGACTTATTGTCTCAGTCTGGAAGAAATTATACAAAGATCTAATACAGAAAGAGATGAGCATGTGCAAAGTCTAAAAGAATATGCTTAAGATTGGGCAAAATCTCCGTAGAAGACTAAAGAAGATTTTAAAGTTTCAAAGTCATATTGTTTGCATATCTGCAGGGGGCAAATTGAATGACAAACAATTTCCAGACAAAAGCAAAGAAACAAATCCAAATGAGTCTCATGTTGAAGAATTTTCCATCAGCAGGTGGAGAGCTGCATTGATAACAAAGCAGGAGTGCATGTTTCAAAGGTCAAAAGTTGCCCTAAAAGCTGATACCATCCTTCAAAGCCACACAAATACAGAGGACTGATATAATGTTGATCTGCAGTGTTCTATTTTTTCCTTCAGAGGTAATGATGCATAAGTTTTTCCAAGGACATCATCATAGTACATAAGAAGACAATTGCTTCTTATGTTTCCTTGAGCTTGGGATAAAAACACTATTCAAAGAACAAATAAAATGTACCTCTGCAAACACAGTAAAAAAAGGTTAGTAAATGATGACTAAAAAGAAAATAATCTGCAAATACATGTCATGTGGTTTCTGGTTTAAAAGGTTCACAAAGATATTTGAAAAAGGATACATATCTCAAAATATGCCTCATACAGCAGATTTTCAAAATTCCACTTTATTACTTATTCTGATATACCAAGCAAAGACATGTGTGGCAAAGAAAGATGATATAATTTGGGAAATAGATGAAATGTCATGACTGTGAAACCTCCTCCAATAGAGAGTAGATGGTTGGGTGACATGCTGAAAACCTCCTCCAATATAAGAGAAAATGGTTTAGGAATAGATATGTAACCTCATTTACAGAGAAGCAAAGGGATAGCTCTCCAAGGTTTTCACCATGAAAATCACCTCATACAAATGGTTAACAGGATGCTCAAAACAAGTTTCATCTTCATATCAAAGTATCCTCATCAGCAGATAAAAAGAAAAGCTCCATGATAAGTTTGAAAGGTCTTTTGGGAGGGCTGCAAATAGTGTCTTTGTAAGTTTCCATTGAAAACAAACTAAATAAAATCACAGTCTCTTTAAGACCTTTTTCACTTCAAAAAAGGGGACAAAATCTTGGTGGACACATAGCAAGATGGCATTAGGGTTCCAAAGGGTTACATTAGTGGTTTCAAAAAGTGATGATCTCCTTGATTCAGAAACAGAGGTTTTGATCATATTTTTAAAAATAAAAAATCTTCCTACAGCACAAACTATGAATTACCATATGATTTTGAAAAAACATTCCATTCAATATGACAAAGGTTGCAAAAGACAGAGGTTAAGGAGCGTCTGGGCAGTTTGTTTCAAAATATGTTTCTGACCAAAAAGAGATGAAATTGACAAATGTGAGAGAGGTTTTTGTCCCTCATAAGTTCACGAAGATACAAATCCTTCATTTTTTACACAGGTATCATGGTTTGTGAGAAATGTAAAAAATACAGATGTCACGGGAGAATTTCTACACCAGGATTCACCATTTTGACCAGTGTTGGGACAGTCAACTTGTGAACAACCAAATGGATACAAAATGAAAAAAATCAAGCATATTTGGAAATTATACTTCCATATCTTTCTAACGAGCCATCTCGGGCCAAATTCTGACAAAAGGAAGGCATCCTAAAATATCCTGCAAACAACACTATGTATTTTTGCACCAGCATTCACCATTTTTTACCAGTGTTGGGACAGTCGATTTTTGAACAACCAAATGGACACCAAATGAAACAAATCAGGAATATTTGGAAATTATACTTCCATATCTTTCCAAAGATCCATCTCAAGCCAAATTATGACACCGGGAAGGCATCCAGAAGTGGCCTGCAAACAGCACTATGCATTTTTGTACAAGGATTCACTAGTTTTGACCAGTGTTGGGAAAATAATTTTTTGAAGAACCAAATGGACACCAAATGAAAAAAATCAAGCATATTTGGAAATTATAATTCCATATCTTTCCAACGATTCATATCGCGCCCAATTCCAACACCGGGAAGGCCTCCAAAACGGGCTGAAAAAGTGCGCGGTGTGTTTGAAAAAGTGCACGGCGCGCCTGTGCAACACTCATGCCACCAGCAAAACAGGTCACCAAATTATTTTCCAAGGGTGCCAAATCAGTTTTCACTCAAGGAAATAATCTCCAACACATCAAGAATAATTTTCCAAAGGTTTTTCTTTTCTCCTTGCTTAGTTTAAGTTTGAGGGAGGGTTTGGTTACAAATTTCAAGGGAAAACACTGATTGAGGATAAGAGGACATTCATGATTTCACTAGAAGCATAATTTTTTAAATATAGGCTTGTTTATCAAAAAAGGGAGAGAAATTGTATGCTAAAAAACTAATCATCATCAAATACATTGTTTTCCAAACTCCTAAAAAACAAAACAGAGATTGAAGGAAGTCTCTTTACTATGATTACAAAGGATATAAACAGTGAAAGAGAGGTTGGTTAATCTGCCAATTTGAGAGAGTTTTTGTGCTATGAGATAGCTAAGAAATACAGACAAGAAAAACAAAGTTTGTGGAGGTCTCATAATCAGCCTGAAGGAGTATGTTAAAACAGTGTTTTTCAAAAACACCCTTTGTTTGCTAAATCAAAGAGGAAACAATGACTAGGGGATAAGGATGATTGTCAGTTGAAAAGAGTCTTTTAAACATTGGTTTCAAAGCAGCGCCATGATCATTTAAAATAGAGAGAAACAATGGCAAGAGGGATAAATCTTTGTCAATTTAAGGAGGTCTTTTATGCTATGAGATAATGAAGAATTTGTGCAGTCTCCAAAATCAGAGAGGCAGAGTTTGTAAAGGTCCTTCAAAACAGTTTGAAAATATATCTTAACAGTGGTTTCAAAGCACCCCTTGGTTACTAAATCAACAGTTAGAAACAGTGATTAGAGGATGAGGCTTTGTCAAAGTTGAAGAAGGTATTTTGTGTTATGAAAAAGTAAAGGTTTGCAGTCTCCAAAATCAGAGAGACAGTGATGAAATGGATGAGGACTTTGTCAAAATAAAAGAGAGACACAGTGAAAGAAAGGATGATTAATGTGAAAATTTGAAAATCCTTCTGTGCTATGAGACAACTAAGGTTACACATAGTTGATAGAGGCAAAAATAGAGTTTTGTAAAAGATTTTTAAATCAGTTTAAAGAGTCATCTTGGCAGTGGTTTCAAAGAACACCTTGTTTACTAAACCAAAGAAGAAACAATGATAGAAGGGTAATGTCCTTGTTGAAAGTTTGAAAGGTTGTTTAGAGACAGTGAAAGGAAGAAACATATCTTGTTTTGTTTTAACATACCATGTTTGTCATAATCAAAGAAAACAATGACTTCAAATGAGTCCCTTTTTATAAACACAGAGAGACAATGAATAGGGGATGAATATTTTGTCAAATTGAAAGGGATTTTCTTGTTGTGGATAACAAGGATAAAAATAGTGATTGAGGGAAAGAGGTTTGTGGTGCCAAAAGCACAAGGATACTTCCCTTCAAAAACCAAAAACATGTCTTGTTAAAGGCCTCTTGGCTCAAACATAATACTGAAGAGATGACTTTAGTGATGAGGAACAAGGCAAAGAGGCTAGACATAGCAGTGATAATGAAGAGAAAAGTGATGGACAGTGAGGCAGTGATGAAAAGGAACATTATGGAAGCCAATACAAAAATAAGCATGAGGGTGATGAAGCACAAAACAGTGAAGGGAAAGAGCATGACAGTCATGAAGAAAGCAGTGACAGAGAAAAACAAGGCGACCCTCAAGCAAGAAATGATGAGGGCAAGAAAATACAAAACATGGATCATGAAGGGCACTCTCCAAAGCATGTGCTAGCTGCCTCTCCTAGGCTAGGGGCCATGACTTCTTCATCAAAGCTAAAATGCCAAACAACAAGGAAGAAAACCAAGAAAAGCTCAAAACTGCCCAAAGAGGGCACCCAACACCAAAAATGAAGAAAGACACCTCAAGGCTCCAAATTTTTGCCTCATCTTCTAAGCATGTTTCTAAGAACCCCTGAGGGTCATGCTCACCAAAATTGGGCGAAATTTAACAAGTTTTGGTTTTTTGTCATTTTTGGGATTTTGACTAAAAATCATGGGCGCCGCCATTTTGGTTTGGGGCATCCTCAAAGGATGAAAATGGTATCATTCGATGCCATAATTTTAGGGGCATATACTCAGAAATTTTTAGATCAATTGAAGATCATTTTCTCCCCCAAAATGGTGAAAAACACTTGCTTTTTCTACACTCTGCCCCGTTTATCAGCAAGGCCTATTTTTTGGGTTTTTACACATATGTCTATTTTTGGAGGACTTCTAGTGGCCAGTTTCAAGAAAACTAAATATTTTCAGAAAGAAGACACTTAGATATTTCCAACGAGCTATTATGGGCCTCATTTCAACATCGGGAAGGCCTCCAAAAGTTTCCGGAAAGTCAGGGGACCTTTTGCTGATGTATCTTTTGAGTATTTTTGTAAAAATTGAACCTTTCAAAAGTGACTTTTCTTCATGTGCGTTTAGCTATTTTTGTACATGATAAGTTATGAAAAGTCAATATATTTCCCTTTTTTAGCATTTTTTAGATATTTTGTGCCTTGGGCTTTGTAAAGCCTCAAGGACAAAATCAGATATTTTGGATAGGCCAATGAGATTGCAAGTTGAACCAAGAGGTTTTCCTCACTTTGGCCTATATATTCCAAAGGCTTTTGTTACACCATTTTTTGGTCATCTAACCTACTATCATTAGATGGACCCAAGTACACCATGTAAGACCAATTTTACCCTAAGTAAAATTGCTTTCACTATGTAAAATAACTTAATAAACCACATTTATTAGGTTGTTTATGGTCTAAACGGGAAACCCCAAAAGGAAATATTAAACAAATCTATATTTGTTTGATTTTTCTCATGGAATAATTAATTAAACAATAATTTAATTATTATTCCTCATCATGTTTAACCCAAAACAAAGAAATTAATTAGATAAATCTCTATTTATCTTATTATTTTCTAGGAATAATTATTTAAACCTTATTTAAATAATATTCCTTGTTAAATATGACTAAATCACCCATAAATAATTAAATAAATCATTATTTATTTGATTATCATCCAACCACTTCCTTAAATTGATAAATAAATCATTTATTTATTTATTACTTACAAATAAAGGGATTTGACCCAAGTCAAATACCTTTTCCCTCCAACAAATATAATAAAATATTCCATAAAAGGTGGATCTAGATTTGGTTAATGTTATTTTAATCATGCACCAAGATCTAGAATGACCCAATATTTTGTTATAAATAGGAGGTTTTTTCCTACCACTCTTCACCTTTTGTTGCCTATTAGATCACTCTAGATCTAAACTCTTGGTCTGACTTTGAGCCATTATCATTGTCATATTTTCCATTATTTGCTGTGTGAGCTCCCTTTGAGTTCTATCTTTGTCTCGGTTTTCTACACCAACAGGAGAGAGAAATGCTAGATCTGAAGTGCTGAGGACTTCCAAGAACCCATCCCATTGAGGAGAATTGGAAACATCTTCTTGTTTTCCTCCCAGGTGCCCTTAATACAAAAAATTCTTTCAAAAATTGTTCTTGTCTTGTCTATTGGATATATGGAGCAAACCCTTCTTTTTTACTGCTTAATGTCTTTCTATGCATAGATCTGGTTTTTTGCAGCACTTGTCTTGATCAACTAACTGCAGATCTGAAGATGTTAGCAGCCACATTTGATGTTAGGGCTATAAGTTATGAGCAGCTAAAGTGGTCTTTTTTCGTACGCTTCGACAAAAGATTCATACTAACAAATGACGACTCCACACGGGTTTTCAATTACGACCGCCATTGTTTTTCATATTCCTGCATATCCAGCGACTTCAGACCCTAGGGTTTCTTTTCAGCTTTTTGTTTTTCCTATTTTCATGTTGTTTTTCACCTATAAAACCCTAAAACATTAAAATTTCTAACTTCCGCGTGTTTCTGGCCCTATTGCGCAGGTGACAGACATCAGCCGCAACAGAGACGACAGCTTTTCCGAAAATCTGCCGCCGGGACAACCGGAGTTGGAGGTCGCACTTTTCAGCCCAAAAACTGTGACCTGGACTCGAGGTCACACTTTTCAGCCTCTTTTCTGCGACCTGAATAGGAAAACAGGTCAGAACCTGCGACCTGTGCTTTTTTCTGCTGTTTTTCTGCAATTTTTCTGGGTTTTGCTGAAGCTTCTATCAGGGTTTTCCAGCCTATGTCTCCACCCGTTTAGACCTGTTTCTGATCTGTTTTGCTCATCTAAGTGGGAAATTAGCCCCCTAGGGCTTCAGTACCCTCCACTTTTGGTGGAAGAGTTTTTAGCTGTTTCAGCTGTCTGTTTTTTCAAAGTTTCAGACTTCCCTTTTTCAGATCTGATACCTCATTCTCAGATCCCTTTAAATCAGTTCTTCTTCCTTTCAAATCACCTCTTGTAGTTTTGTTTGGACCTCCCTTTAGGACCTCCTCCCTGTCCTTTCCGCTTTTTGCTGATTTCTCCTTTTTTTCCGGTACCACCTTGTCTCTCGCTCGTCGTGATCTCGCACTCCTTGTTTGGTCAATTTAGTGTGTGCTAAATTTTCAGAGTTTCAGCCTCCCCTTTTTTCAGATCTGATACCTCATTCTCAGATCCCTTTAAATCAGCTCTTCTTCCTTTCAAACCAGCCCTTGTAGTTTTGTTTGGACCTCCTTTTAGGACCTCCTCCCTGTCCTTTCTACTTTTTGTTGATTTCCTCCTTTTTTCCAGCCACCTTGCCTCTGCCTCTTGGCTGTGATCTGCACCTCTTTTTAGCAGCTTTCTCCTCTAGATCCCTGTCCCTTTCGACCCTAGATCTATTGGCCACTTTTTAGTGTGTTTTGACTAGATTTTTTCCCTCTTTTAGATTAGTTTTGAGAGACCCGCCTTTTTGGGTTGAATCGATGCACTAGTAGCTGTTAATTTTCTGTTATTTCAGCATTATATACTGTTTTTGCAGCATTATTTTCAGTTACGCAGCACACTTTTTCTCTTGCTCTCAAAACAAAAAGGGTTTAAAAATTAAAATTAACGCACGCCACACACTCACCCTAAGTGAAGAAGAGCTTGGTTTACACCGCCAGGCAAAGACTTTAAAATCAACTGACACTGCACCGTTTTGCCCTTGTTTCGACATTGTAATCACTTGATTCTACACCTCCCTTCCTTTGACAGTCGTTCTTCTTCCCCTCGTGCCGTGTTTTTTTTGTAACCATTGCACCCCCAAGGTGTGCGTCTCGGAGACTTCTTGGCCTTCACCCTCAGTTTTTGGTCGATCGACCTGCTCCGTCCCGCCGTCGTCGAGCCAGTCCTCCTCTGAGTCCACACTCCGACTCCTCTTCTGATTCATTGGGTTCTCCTTTTCCTTCTGGTTCTCCCCCTATCACCTTCACTATGTCTGGTCCAGGGCCTAACGCTGGCGGTAATCCCGGCCCTAATGCCGGGACTCCTACTAGCGGAACCACCACAGGAACTACCTCGGCTGCACCTTTGCTCCCATACATCGCAGGCCTCAGCCTCCCCGATTTCAATCAATTGATCAACGACCCTATCCGCCATGATGTTGGTTGGCCTGCTATGCCAACCAAGCTCCCCTCCGACATCCCTAAGTTCAAAGGCCTTGCTGGAGAATATCCAACCAACCATGTCTGATCTTTCCACATGTGGTGTTCCTCCAATTCCATTACCGATGATTCCATCCGTCTTCGGTTGTTCCAACGCATGCTTACCGGTGAAGCTTCTAAATGGTATGTTGACCAAGCCACCTCTTCCCATACCACCTTTGCGACCATTGCCCAAGCCTTTTTATCTTATTTCCAGCTCCCTCTCTGATACGATACTGGTACAGAGCTTTTGACTTCTTTCAAGCAAACCTCTTCGACCCGCCTTTCCACTCATGTCCAGGAATGGCGGAGAAGACGGAGCTTATGTCGAGCTCCCCCCTTCGAAGATCGGGTTTATATGGACTGGTTCCTTCGCACTCTCTTACCTCCCATTGGCAAATATGTCGCCTCCCATTTCCCTCAAACCGAAGAAGCCGCCCTCCAAGTAGCCTTGAAATATGACCTGATCTACGCTTAGTCTGGTTATGTTTATGATTCACCCCCCCCCTCTCATTTTAATCAAAGATTCAACACATTCCTCCTATAGCCCTCATATACCGCCATCTAGTTCGTCTATGAGTCATAGCCATCGCACTCCCTCCCGCAGTTGCCACTCGATGTCTCCTATACACTCACGTTGCCGTCATTGTTCCTCTTCCTCCCATTTTTTGTCTTGTACCACCATTCCGCAGGACCTCCTGTCCACACCCTATATCGGTTACGCTAATGGTGCAAGTCGTTATTCCGAGAATCTCGCCTCGACAGGTTGGGCCATCTTCACCCCCTTGCATGCCCTTATTCTCTCAAACAGGGTCTGCATTGGTCTTGCCACCAACAATCAGGCCGAATACGATGCAGTGCGGGGTCTTTTAGCCGATGCCCTCTCTCATCGCATCCCCCATCTGCATGTTAGTATAGATTCCCTACTTCTTGTCATGCAACTAAATGGTTTCTATCATGTGCATAATCCTGTGCTGTTTAGACGATATTTACGAGTGAAACTCTTGATACGTGAATTTTAAACCATAACTTTCAACCATGTACCTCGAGAACAAAATCACTATGTAGATAGCATTGCAAACCATGTTCTAGATTGGCATTTATCACATGCATTTTATACAAGACAATAACAATCATACTCATTAACAAGATGCATATCCATAATATGTGTCACAAAACATGTGTTTAGAGTCCATCTACTCTGATACATATGACATGCCCATAGCATGTTACAAAAAACTCAAAACTGGGGGCACCACTCGCCCCTACATACATACTAGGGGGCACCACACGCCCCACACCTAATCACTATCTGGCAGATCCCGAGCCAATGGCTCTGCTCCTGCAGCTCGTAGATCACGTATCCCCTGCCCGGCCATCGCCATGCGTCGCATGAACCCTCGCCATTCCGAGGGTAGACCAATACATGGCTCTATGTACTGGTCGTCTAAGTCTTGCCACCCGCGCTTTGAAACACCGGTCAGCAACCTCTCACATCTACGGTGGATGTCCTCCAGGAGGGCGGCTGCATCCTCATTATGCGCTGCTCTCGCTCCACTCGGGCCTGTAGCTCCTGATGCTGCAGGACGTCCCATATATCCGGCTGGTTTTACCGGAGCTATATCTGCATACCAAAAGTACATGAATCAGTACCCTATCTATTGTTCAATAACTTTAACATGCCCAAACAAGAATAGTCACTTGTCACTTACCATCGGGCCCCCATACTCGACTAGGCAGAAGTGGCAGGTCTGGATCCCCACAATAACTCATCCCACTATAGGGATAGTCGTCTATGTATAACGGCATCTGATCCCAATGGGCAAAGAACTCCGGTCGAAACACTCATTCGACCGCCCCTCCTCCTCCTCTACATAGTAGTCGCCCCCACCGGCGCATCCAGGGCTCTCTCAGGCCCCCATCTGGGAGCTGTATACGAGGTCGTAAGGTCGGGATCTTCTCAAAAAAGAAGGCGCACAATAAAGTCCCATATGAGAAATCGTGGTTCACTTGCTGCTTGCAAAGCGACAACTGTCGTTTTAACAACACCAGCATCATTTGGGCCCACCCATAGTAAGTCCCACTCAACACACTCTCCACAATCATCATCTGCCCCCCAGTGATGTGATGGAACGCCTGGTTGCCCAGGATCCGCAGCACCCCTGTGGCCACCGCCTGGGTCTCCAATCTCTCCAAGTCCCCGATCGGTATCCGCGTCCCTTTGACTTTAAGACCCAGTCAAAAATGCCACTCCACAAACTCCACGATGTTCCGCCCCCGCGGTAACACTGGCTGTGTATTTCCCACCATCCCAAGTGGCAGGAGACCAGTTAGGAAATACACATCCTGGACTGTCATTTCGATCCTGTGCCCCTGCACTACAAAGACCGCATGCTCTGGATCCCAATAACTGATAATCCGGGCCAACAAGGGCTCTCCAGCTCTCATCAAAGGGTTCTCCAAAAACTTTAGAACCCCAAACCTGGCCAACACATGACGGAGACCCTGATCTGCCTGGATCTTTGCCTGTAATGTACCCAGGTCTCTCTCTCTCCAGTTAACCCGTATATCTGCCATATCTGCACAAAAACATCATCTTTGTCAGGATACAGATAGGGAATACTATAACCAAACACAAAAACCCAACTCTCAGCCATAAAATAGCACTAAAATCCCGTCATCTTCCAGGTCGCACATTTCTGCCAAATCCTGGGACAGGTCGCACCTTTTTGCTCAAAACCTGCGTCCCAGGTCACAGATTTTGGCCCAGAACGTGTGACCCGGCCGAAAATATGTAAGAGGGTTTGTTCCTGAGATTCTGGGCCCTAATATGAACTTTTAAGCCATCAAAATGAAAGAGTAAGGTTATGCCTCTTACTTGCAACTGACAGATCTCGATTCCAACGGTCGGTTTGTCCGCTATGATCGCCGTAAGATTTAGGGCCTTCTCTCCTCTCTACCTTCACCATAGCAACACTAGCAAATGAGTGAATTTGGAGGGGAAAATGCCTTATTAAAAGAGAACCCCGGTTTTTCTTTCGCCTGCTGCGACCACACCGTAACTCAGTTTGACAAACCATATGTACCATTGGAAAGCTCTCACCGAGCCCTTTAATGGGTATCTGTTAGTTTTTTGTGATTTGATACTTCACCAGGACACATTTTTTCCAAGAAGGGTCACTTCACCTCCCCCCAAAATCGGATTTCCTCACTTACAACACTTGTCCTTGGGGCACCACTTTGCCTCCATACTTGTCTTTGTTTGTGTCGATTTTCGTCATGAGATACCATCTTATACTCATGTTTTCATGGTCCCCCATTGGACCTTTACTGTGTGGCAGCACCATCGAGTCGCCCTTGTTTAGAGCATCCAATCTGAGTCATCATCGCATTCATGGAGTCTATTCCGAGTCCCTTTGTACCCCGCTATAGTCCTCCATCCTTCATTGCTTGGTCTCTCTCTTGTGTCGCACATTATGGCCTTCAGTCCCGCTGCCCCCTATCCCTTATGATATTGTGTCCGTCGCTGCCATGTCATTCATGCCCTTTATGCTCTAACAAGGGAAGTCGTCCATTCGCTACTCAGTCCCCTCCATTCCATCATCATCATTGGTATTAGTCTGTCCGTCGCTCTACTATTTTCTCTCCTGCCTTAGTTGAGGATCTCTCATTGCCTCACCTATGGCGGACGTCCTTCTGTCGACATCAGTTCCTCCATTCCAGAAGACAGGTCTAGAGGGCGGTGTACCTTGGTTCCAGCTTCCACTCTTGTTCGGTGCCTCAGATCAGGCAAAGGGATCTCTCATTATCCTTTGACTTTATTGTTTCTCCACTTCAGCTCCTTTCACCATGATCGAGATCTGTATGCTTGATGGTCCAGTGATGCAGCAACAGCTCTTGGTGATGCCCGGGTGTGTGTGAGATGTCTCAGCCCTCATGAGGGGGTGGCCCTGCCGGTAGCCCCCCACATGCCCGGATGACCTCTTCATTGCAGCCTTCGATGTAGCTCCATATATTTGATGATGTCGGCCTTAGCCGCTTGCAGCACCTCTTTGATTTGCATGTATCAGTCAGATTTTGTGAGCCCTTCCCCACTTGTAGGGAGCATTTGGGTTGTATTGGTATCTCATGTACTCAGATATTATTGGATAAGTCCTGGCTGTTATCCCAGGCACAACATGTATATGGGATCCCTCATTGTATTTCTATTTGGCTCATGTTTATGCCGGCTGTACTTTATGGTTCGGTCCCTTGTTTACTGGACACACTATTCTTTTGTACTTTGTCTCGGCGGGCATAGGTATGCCTCCCCTGCCGCCTTTAGCACAGGTACCCTCTCATAAAAAGAGACTTGTTGCACCTGTAAGTCTCGTCTCCTCAGGGTCTAGTTCTTCAGCACATTAGTCTACCTTACATTTCTCTCTCTGACTTCCCTTTTGATGTCTAGTGATTGAGTTCTTACAACGTACTTCGGTCATATGATTTTCTCCTAACACTCGCACGCTGGGGGGCAATCTGTTACACCATTTTTTGGTCATCTAACCTACTATCATTAGATGGACCCAAGTACACCATGTAAGACCAATTTTACCCTAAGTAAAATTGCCTTCACTATGCAAAATAACTTAATAAAACACATTTATTAGGTTGTTTATGGTCTAAACAGGAAACCCCAAAAGGAAATATTAAACAAACCTATATTTGTTTGATTTTCCTGGTCATGTTTAACCCAAAACAAAGAAATTAATTAGATAAATATTTATTTATCTCATTATTTTCTAGGAACAATTATTTAAATCTTATTTAAATAATATTCCTTGTTAAATATGACTAAATCACCCATAAATAATTAAATAAATCATTATTTATTTGATTATCCTCCAACCACTTCCTTAAAATGATAAATAAATCATTTATTTATTTATTATTCACAAATAAAGGAATTTGACCCAAGTCAAATACCTTTTCCCTCCAACAAATATAATAAAATATTCCATAAAAGGTGGATCTAGATTTCGTTAATGTTATTTTAATCATGCACCAAGATCTAGAATGACCCAATATTTTGTTATAAATAGGAGGGTTTGTCCTATCATTATTCACCTTTTGTTGCCTATTAGATCACTCTGGATCTATACACTTGGTCACATTCTACATTATTTGTTGTGTGAGCTCCCTTTGAGTTCTATCTTTGTCTGGGTTTTCTACACCAACAAGAGAGAGAGATTCTAGATCTGAAGTGCTGAGGACTTCCAAGAACCCATCCCATTGAGGAGAATTGGAAACATCTTCTTGTTTTCCTCCCAAGTGCCCTTAATACAAAAAATTCTTTCAAAAATTGTTCTTGTCTTGTCTATTGGATATATGGAGCAAACCCTTCTTTTTTACTGCTTAATGTCTTTCTATGCATAGATCTGGTTTTTTGCAGCACTTGTCTTGATCAACTAACTGCAGATCTGAAGATGTTAGCAGCCACATTTGATGTTAGGGCTATAAGTTATGCATAGCTAAAGTGGTCTTTTTTCGTACGCTTCGACAAAATATTCATACTAACAGTGGACTCCTTTATAAATGATTCCTTATATTGGATAAGGCTCATTAAGGATGAAAGAGTTGAACCAAATGATATCCTCATTAGCTTTTATGTGGTTTCCATTTTCATGAATATTCCATTGGATGAAGCTATTCAAATGGTCATGGAGGTTACTGGCTCTAAAATGGAAAAAATAGAAAAAAAATTACCTACATTATGCCTTCTTTAGATTCCAAATAGTATTTTATGAACAAGTCAATGGGGTCTCCCTTGTCCTCTATTGTGGCCAACATTTTTACTGAAATATTTGAAAAAAAGGCACTTGAATCATACCCCAGAAATCCTAGGAAATGGAAAATATAGGTAGGTTATATTAATGTATTTTTTCCTCACAAGATCGAAGAACTATGGAAATTCCTTAAGCACCTTAATTGTATTTTAGAACACATTGAGTTCACTATTGAGCTAGAAGAGAATGCTGGATACCCTTTCCTCGATGTACTAATTCACAAGAATCATGATGGACATCTTGGTCATGAGGTATGAAAACTCATATGGAGATTTACCTTCATGTAGACTCTCATCACCAGAGTCATTCACAATATGGCCTTTCTAAACACTCTCGCTGCATAATGGATGCTATAATATCTAATGAAGACCACATAGAGAAAGGATAAGATCACCTTACCAATATTTTTATGAGAATTGGTTATAATGATAAATTTATCAAAATTGTACATCCATATGGTAGAGAGTGAGACACATCCCATGGAAATTTATCCAAGAAAGATAAATTTCCTTCTATACATTAAAGGGCTCATAGATATAATTACCAATATTTTGGGGAAAAATAAGACAACAAGCTCTTTTATATCCCTTGAAACCATTAAATAAAAGATGAGATCAATGAATGAAACTCTAGAATAATTCCAACATAAGAGGATCTATAAGGTAGAAAGTTCTTAGTGGAAAATGTTACATTGGGGAAAGTAGATGGTCATTTAACATTGGGATTAAAGTGCATAGAGATGATATGAAGAATGGGAAAACATGCATCACAACATTAACTAATAATTCCAATGGAACTGTACAACATGTAGGCTTGAAATACATAAAAATATTGGACAAACAGGATTACTATTTCAAGCATAACATCAAAGACGCTATTGAAATTATTAAGCACCCTAATAATCATATAAGGGATATAGGACTAGAAATCAATAAGGGATGACTTCCATTTATTGTAAATATAAGAACCATATAATATTCGAAGTTTTGGACTCATATTTTCTTTCTCTCCTTCTTATATTGTTTCATTTTTTGTGTCTATTTGATTTACTATTCATGTTGCTCCTTATTTTTACATTGTTCTTTAGGTCTATTTGGTTTAAATTATTTTTTTCTTGTCTTTATTTTTGGATTTTATGACTTATTTGTTTTAGGTTTTTATGGTTTAAATGTTTTAGAAATTTTCCTGTATTTTATTCTTCATTGTTGTTTTGTTTATCTTACGTTAATTCTTAATTATTTTTTGTTTCTTCTCCTTTGTTTATGTCATACCTAATTAATTCTATTATTTCCTATATTTTTTGTGGGTTTCTTTCGCATGGTTTTTATCTTATATTATTCATGTTTATTTTATGCTTACTACTTTTAAAATTATATGGTTTTTAGTTTTATCTCATGTCTCTTTATAGTAATAATATAATGCCATAATGTTTTATGACTAATTATTTTTCTATGTTTTCACTATACTATACTTATTTTACTATTATTTAACTTATGATCTAGATTGGATCATTATATTTTGTTCATCCATCTCGATTTTTTCAAAGTGGAAAAAGTGGACAAATTAGCTCTAGCACTATTTTTATAGGTGGGACCTAATTTGGAAAATTAGGGTCCAAAACCTTCCAGGAGAACTTTTAGGCATCAAACAACATTTTTCACATTACTGTGGCATGTTTTTTCCCTATTCTACACATAGAGACCTTTCTAATGACATAATTTCCACCTTAGTAGGAGTTTGTATGAAAATTTTATGCCACTCAGAATTTTACCTTCCTATTTTGGCCACCATAGTTCGAGAATATTCCATGTCATCCCCCAATATTAATGAAGAATGGCTAGCCATGCTGTCCCCCATTATTCATGGAAAAGGGGCTAGCTACATGATCATGATGAAGAAGACTCTATAAGATTCCAGATTGTAACTCTGCTTAAGAGTTGAAGGAGCCAAACTCAACCATTAATAGTGTTAGGAAACCACCTCACAAAATGGAAGAAAAGATAAAACAATGACTTAAAAATGATCCTCTTCGAGGGGGAAACCTCATTTACATTACATTAATGGACAATTATTGGATGATGCAAATGAGAAGATCTCCTTGGTATATATAGGGGTCTAAGGGGTCACAATATAATAAGAGCCTTTATATCAATAATAATGCAAGGGCACAACAATAACAACATGGGGGATACATGGGCACAACAATAATAACATGGGGCTACACTAATAACAATAAGGGGAACATACTAGTATTATAGGGACCTAACATGCCCCTCTCCTTCAAAGAAAGTGTTGTCCTCAGTGCTTGAGTAGTTCCAGATTCTTTCTTACAAAATTCTCATCTTCCCATGTGGAATATTTAACGGGTAAGTTCGTCCACTTAATGAGATACTCTATAATTAATCGATTCTGTAGTTGTCAGGTTCTTTTTTTCGAGACTGCCTCAGGATCAATTATGATTTTTCTTTTTTCGACAGTTCTGGAAACACTGTTTGAACTGGGATATTGTGATCGATAACCTTTTTTTAAGCATGAAACATGGAAAACTAGGTGTACTCGGGAAGGTGTAGGAAACTCCAATTTGTATTCCATGGTACCAATCTTTTACAATACATTGTAAGTACCATAGTACTTGGTTGATAATTTATTATCCTTCTTAGCTTGCTTGAGGGAAATTTTTTTGTATGGTTGTAGCCGTAAAAATACCCACATTCCTACATCAAAAATTATTTCACTACCATGTTGATCTTCCTATTGTTGTAGGTTTTAACCCTAAACATAAATTATCTACACACGAATCTTATAACAGAAAATAAACAATAGCGAGATCATAAAGCATAAAACAGATAAACACAGAGATTTCCCCTGGATCCCAAATCGGGATGACCAGCTTGATTTTTCATTATATTCCTTTTAGTGTTACAACACATATATATACATGCTGAAGCATACATAAACCCCAATCCATTAACCCTGGATTAGAACATAACCGTAGTTCCCTTGATCGGATCTAAAAAATACCAGGGGCTGAAAACCATCGTACCCCAAAACCATGTGAAAAACCATGCACAAAACCATGGGCACGGACCACCCACTGGAAATTAAGGACCAAAAAATCTTTTCCCCCTTGCGCCCAGCGCAAAGGGGGGGCTTAGTCGTGGAAATAATATAACACACACCCGACATTCTCCCACTTGTTGTTTTCTTTCTACGGGGGGCCACAGGAGAGCTTAGTCATTGGCCCAATTCTTCAACACCCATTATTTCTCTACACCAAGAGAACTTTTGAGTGCTCACAGACTTCGTCAATGCATCTGCAACATTCTTCAAAGTTTCCACCTTTACCAGCAACACCCTTTTAGCCTCAACCATATCTCTAACAAAGTGATATTGAACATCAATGTGCTTTGTCTTTGAATGATAAGCAGGGTTCTTCGCCAAGAAAATTGCACTTTGGCTATCACAGTCTATCCTTATAGCTTGCTGTACCAACCCCATACTTGAACACAATCTCTGCAACCAAACTGCTTCCTTGCTTGCATGAGTAGCTGCTATGTATTCTGCCTCTGTAGTTGAAAGCGCCACTACAGACTGTCTTTTACTCATCCAACTGACTGCACCTCCAAATAGGCTAAACACATACCCACTTGTAGATCTTCTTTGGTCCATATCTCCAGCCCAGTCTGCATCAACAAAACCATGAATGTCCAACATTCTTTCCAATCCTGGTCTTCCCTAGTAGCATAAGCCATAATCACTAGTGCCACATAAATATCTGAAAACCCGCTTCACTACTATCCAATGCTCCTTCCCTAGGTTTGACGTAAACCTGATCAATACTCCCACTGCATGTGCAATGTCTGGTCTATTATATACCATTGCATACATCAGGCTACCCACTACACTTGCATATGGAACACGAGACATATCCTCCTCTTCTTCTTGTGTCTTGGGACATTTTTCAGCAGATAGATTTACACCTAAAAGAATAGGAACATTCACCGGTTTACTATCATGCATATTGAACCTCTGCAATATAGTCTCGACATACTTCTTCTGGTTTAACCAGAGCTTCCTCTTTTCCTGATCTCTCTTAATTTCCATGCCAAAAATATAGTTTGTAGCACCAATATCCTTCATGTCGAATTTGGAGAACAGTTGGGTCTTCAAATCTTGGATAATTTCTTTGTCATTTCCAATCAACAACATATCATCCACATACAAGACAAAATAAATAACATGGTCACAAATTAATTTAAAATAAACACAGTGATCCTCCTTTCTTCTGGTGAAGCCAATTCCCCGTATATAGGTATCAAATTTCTGATACCACATCCTTGGTGACTGTTTTAACCCATATAGAGACTTCTTCAGCCTGCATACTAGTTCTTTCTTACCCTTCACCATAAATTCTTCAGGTTGCTTCATGTAGATCTCCTCTTCTAGATCCCCGTGAAGAAATTTTGTCTTCACATCCATCTGTTCTATCTCAAAATAAAATGCAGCAGCAACAGATAAAAGTAATCTAATAGAAGTAACTTTGGCAATAGGAGAAAAAATATCACCAAAATCAATTCCCGACACCTGGGAATAACCTTTTTCTACCAACCGAGCTTTGTATTTCTCCACCTTGCCTTCTACATTCATCTTCTTTTTAAACACCCATTTTCTCCCGATGGGCTTCCTTCCAGCCGGAAACTACACCATATCCCATGCCTCATTTTTGTGCGAGGATGCCATTTCATCAACCATGGCCTCCTTCCATAGCTTTCCATCCTTTGAATCTACTACTTCCCTGAAAGTTCTGGTATCATCATCAGTTATAGTTAAGGCAAAATTTGAACAGAAAGCAGATGGACTATACCTTTCTAGTTGTCTTCTTTCCAGAGCTGATCTTCTCACAGCTGGAGTTTGTGGCTTTTCCCCTTTTGAGTCTTCTTCTATTGTAGAGTCTGATTCATACTCCTTTAGCTCAAACTCTATCTTCTCCAGTTCCTTTGGTAGGAATTCATGTGTAACAACATATTTCACCTCTCTAAACACCACATCTCAGTTGTACTCAACCTTCCTTATTTCCGGGTTCCAAAGCTTGTAACCTTTTAAACCATCCTTATACCCAATAAAGATGCACCTTTCAGATTTATTATCCAACTTCTTCCTTTTCTGCTTTGGAACATATACATATGCATCACATCCAAATAACCTTATATGTGAAAGAGAGGGTTTCTTACCAGTCCATACCTCATGTGGAGTCTTATCATCCAACACTGATGAAGGTGATCTCTTAACCAGATAGCATGCAGTCTCCACTGCCTCTGCCCAGAATTATTGTCCTAACCCGGTACCACTGAGCATGCTTCTTGCCTTTTCCATCAGTGTTATGTTCATTCTTTCTACAACTCCATTTTGCTAAGGTGTGTATGGAGTAGTCTTCTATCGTGTTGTACCACACTTCTTACAGAACTCTTCAAATTCCTTCTTGCATAACTCCCCACCATTGTATGTCCTCAGCGCCTTTATCTTCTTCTCTGTCTGGTTTTCCACCAAAGCCTTAAATTCTTTAAATCTTTCAAAGACTTCATATTTCTTCCTCAAGAAATATATCCATGTATTGCTTGAGAATTCATCTATGAATGAAACATAGTACACAGACTTTCCCAGTGAAGGAACTCACACAGGTCCAAACACATCATTGTGCACAAGTTCTAATATCTTGTTCGCCCTCTTAGCACCAAAAGGAAAACTCACTCGATTCTGCTTCCCATATACACAATTTTCACAGAAATCGAAATCCAGAGAGCAATTAGACATACCTTCTACAATACCATTTCTATGCAGTATCCGAAGGCCCTTCTCTCCAATATGTCCAAGCCTTTGATGCCATAGCATGGTCTTTTATCCAGAGATATCTAGGCTTTCCGCTCCACTTTTAGGAACCATAGAACTGTTACACCCATCAATAACAGTGCTACCTTGTAGCTTGTACAGAGTTCCAATCCAAACTCCCTGCATTAATACCAGTGCTCCCCGAACCATCTTGTAAACATCTTTCTCGAACACTGTTTTTACACCTGCATCATACATCTTGCTTACAGAAATCAGATTTCTATCCAATGCAGGAATATGTAGAACAATAGGAAGTGTTCTAACTCTTCCACCTTGCAGCTTCAGCTTGACCTTTCCACGTCCGACAATTTTGGCCTTCCTATCATCCCCTAGGAAGACATCACCACCATCATATTTCTCATACTCGCAGAACCACTCCCGATGGGGAGTGAAGTGAAAGGATGCACCTGAGTCAATCAACCATGACTCATGATCTACATGTGCATTTGAAGAAGAAGCCAAATACACATCCCCACCTTCATCCGAGGTGGTTTTTGCCTCTGCAGAAGGAGCATCATCAAATCCCTTTCCTTTCTCAGGAGCTTTAGATCTGCACTCCCTTTTGTAGTGCCCTTCCTTTCCGCATTTCCAGCACACCTTTACAAATTTTCCAGGAGATTTAGATCTCCCTCTAGATTTAGATCTCCCACTCGAAACCTTATTCTTATTTCTGTTTTGGGACCTTCCTCGTACAGATAAGGCATCTCCATTCTGACCCTCCATATTTCTCCGTCTCATTTCCTCCGACAACAAGGCTGAGACAATGTCATCAAAATTCAAGGTAGTTGTATTGCTACCTATTGCAATAACCAGACTATCCCATGAGTCTAGTAGAGAACACAACAAACTGATGCACTTATCTTCATCTGAGATTTTAATATCAATAGATGAAAGCTAACTTACTACAGTATTGAAGGCGTTCAGATGCTCTGTCACCGAGTCTCCATCCTTCATCCTCAGGTTATACAGCTTTTTCTGTAGGAAAAAATTATTCACCAGAGACTTAGATTCGTACAAAGTCCCAAGTTTTTCCCACAAATTCTTCGCCGTAGCTTCCTCGGATACATTCAACAATACTGAATTTGAGACACATAACCATATTGTGCTCTTAGCCTTCCGATCCAGTTTCTTCCAGTCTTCATCTGACATTGCCGTTGGTTTAGTACCTGCATCTACCGCGATCCACTGATCTTTATCCACCAGCAGATCCTCCATATTGAGCTTCCATAACTCAAAATTTTGACCATTAAATTTCTCGATCTCTATATTCCTGCCACTCACCATCTTCTTTCACCGTAAGAATCGATCCTGCAAATCTCCCACTGAACAGGGTATACCTCAGGCCCAAGCAAAAAATCCTCAGCAGCAAAGGCATCCCCTTGAAGCCGAAAAAACTCTGATACCAAATGTAGGTTTTAACCCTGAATAGAAATTATCTACACATGAATCTTATAACAGAAAATAAACAATAGTGATAGCATAAAACATAAAATAGATAAACACAGAGATTTTCCCCTGGATCCCAAATCGGGACGACCAGCTTTATTTTTCATTATATTCCTTTTAGTGCTACAACACATATATTAACATGCCGAATCATACATAAACTCCAATCCATTAACCCTGGATTATAATATAACCATAGTTCCCTTGACCGAATCTACAAAATACCAGGGGCTGAAAACCATCGTACCCCAAAACCATGTGCAAAACCATGCACAAAACCATGGGCGTGGACCGCCCACCGGAAATTAAGGAAAGAATATGACACATACCCAACAATTGTTTCATTTGATTTTGTGCCAGAGTGAGGCTATCCTTTAAGAGTTGTAGAACATGTTGTTGATGTTCGATGTTATCTTGCATTGCTTGAAACTTATAATTCTATCTTTAATATGGTGTGATGGATGGTGGATGATATCCATAAAGTACCATAAATGGGGTAATTTTTGTTGCAGTATGGAAGGAAGTGTTATGCCACCATTCAACTAGAGGTAACCACTTGAATAATTGTGCTTTTGTATCATATACAAAATAACGAAGATATCATTCCAAACATTTGTTCATTGTCTTAGTTTGTTCATCAGATTAAGGATGATAATATTAGTTATGAGCTAATTGAATACCAAGAGAAGAAAATATTTCAGTCCAAAAATTTCCAATGAAAATGGGAACTCTATCACTTACAATAATCTTTGGCTTTGCATGTAGCTTTTGAATTGTTTCCATAAATGCAGTAGAAAATGTAATAGATTTGAAAGGATGAGATAATGCACAAAATTATGCATACTTGGTAAGTCTATCAGCTACCACCATGATGAAACTATTTCCTCCAGACTTGGGGAAACCCATGATAAAATTGATTGGGACCTCCTCCCAATGCTGACTTGGAATGGCTAAAGGTTGTAACAAACCCGGGGCCTTAATATTCTAAACTTTATTTTGTTGGAAAAAAAACATTCTGCCACAAAATTTTGAATGTCATATTTAAGGCCATCCCTAAAAAATTACTTCTTGACCGTGTGGTAAGTTTTTAAAAATTTGAGTTCCCTCCTAAGGGGGTGGTGTGTAATTCCAAAAGAATCTCTTGCTTGAGATGCTTACAAAGATATAAGCGATCTTTGTACCATAATGAATCATTTTTCCAGCTAAATGTATCAAATGTACTGGGATCTTGCTGCAAATTTTGAATTAGTGTCCACACCTCTTCGTTAGTATTCCATTCATCCTTTTCTTTGGTTATCCAATCAGGTTGGATAATATAAATGGCACAAAGAAATGCTTCCACATCCTCATCCTCATCCTGTCTTGAGAGTGAATCTGTGACAACTTTTTTCTTCCCTTTTTTGTAGATGATTTCAAAGTCATAACCCAACATATTTGTCATCCATTTTTTTTGCTCGTCTGAAGATAATATTTGTTACAAAAAGTATTTAAGAGTATCATGATCTATTTTTTCCTTGAAATATCTTCCCATTAGCTAAGGTCTCCATTTATTTAATCCATGTAGTATTGCCAACATTTTCTTCTCATAAATAGGTTTGTGTAAATAGGTTTCTTTGATTAGATTACTTTCAAAAGAAATGGTTCTTTCTTCTTGCATTAAAACAACCTAATTCCATTTCATGAAGTATCCACATTCCACAATAAAGGTTTTTGTGAAATCTGAGGTACCTAAGGCTGGTTCTTGGCACATTTCCTCTTTAAGATGTTAAAAGGCCTTAGTTGCTTCCAGAGTCCAAGATAATGCATCTTTGTTTAGTAATGTTGTTATAGGTGCTGATATTCTCTCATAATTCTTAAAAAAACTTGCGATAATACCCTGTCAACTAGATAAATCCTCAAACATTATTTATGGTTGTGGAGATTTTCCATTCCTTCATGGCTTTAATTTTGTTAGGGTCCACATTGACTCCCTCATGAGATGAAATATGACCCAAATATTCCACCTCTTTTACTCCAAATAAACATTTGGAGGTTTTTGAATATAATTTTTTCTCCTCCAATATTTTGAGCACCTTGTCAACAAGTTGAGCATGATCCTTCCAAGACTTGCTATATATTATTATATCATCAGAAAATACTAACAAAAGATTTATAAGGGTTTGAAAATGAAATTCATCAAACCTTGAAATGGGGAAGGTGCATTAGTAAGGAAAAAAGGCTTGACCAAAAATTCATATTGACCCTTATGAGTTTTGAATGTTGTTTTCAGAATGTCTTCACTCTTCATTCTAATTTGATGATATCATGAATGAAGATCCAACCCGGTGAAGGAAATTTCTCAATGTAATTCATCTAACAATTCATCAATGAAAGGAATGGGAAATTTATCTTTAACAGTGAGCTTGTTGAGCTGCCTATAATCTAGAAACATATGTCATGATCCATCCTTATTGTCCATTAATAATACTAGAATAGAGAAAGAACTTTGACTAGGTTGAAATTACCAGCCTCTAGAATTTCTGCAACCATATGTTCAATTTCACTCTTTTGGGCATATGGATATCTGTAAGGTTTGATGTTTGGAGGAATACTTCCTGGAGTCAAATGAATAGCATGATCATGATCAAAAATAGGTGGGAAGACCTTCGGAGTCTAAAATACCTTGGAACTAGATAAGTAAATGACTTTGATGTTTGTACCTCTAGTGAGAATAATTGTGCAATGACACCTCGTTGTTATCTATTTATAATATTTGTCATGCCATTAGAGATAATTAAATTTCCTAGTTTTCGTGTGATACCCATCAATTCAATTTCCTTTAATTCCCAAAAAAATTCAAGAAAAGTTCTTGAAAATTAAAATTTATCGTCCCGAAATATTGTAGCCATTGGACTCCTTGTACAACATTGAAACCACTCATTGGAATGGAAAACATTAGAATATTCAATGCATATCCCCCCATGGTTAGCTTGATATTATGGAACTTTAAAAAGAAATTTATAGGTCCTCTATTTGCAACCATCACTTGGCACTCTCGTAATGGATATAGGAAGCAATTCAATTCCTTGTCTATCTTATAATGAATAAAATTATGGGTACTACCCAAATAAATCAAAACTATTACCTATTGATTCTTGATATATCCTTCTATCTTGAGATTTTGAGGAGTGTTAATTCCCGCCAATTATTCTTATTATTCTTACAAGATATGATTGGATTCATTTATTCTTTTTCTGGGGTGGTTTCATGGTGTATATCCTCATCTTTCTATGTTTCTGGTTCCTTTTCTTCCTCCTCTTCACAATCTATGAAGAATAATTTATTCTCAATACACTTATGACCTTTAGTTTATTTTATATCAAAACTGTAACAAATCCCTTTTGCTCTTTTCTACTCCAATTGTTTTCAACCTTGTAGGTTGTGGAATACTAAGAGAAACAACACTTCCATATTTATAGTTGTGAGTGGTAGACTTCCTTGTTGCCATAATTTTTCTTTCAAATTTTCTTACCACCCTGAATGCCTTCTCCAATGAATCAGGTTCCCAAAGGCGAACCTCATGTTGGACCTTTTATTTTAAATTCCCTATGAATACATCAATCCTATGCCCATATAGAATATTAGTTACCCTAATATTCAATTTTTAGAAGTCTTCAATGTGCTATGCCATTGAACCCTTTTGTTTGAGATTCATCAATTGGCTAAAGAAGGTGTTGCTCTTTGTATCTTCATAATATTATTTCTCTTCCTCCATAAAAATTGACCACGTGACAAGTATTTTACGATAAAAAAGTCATATATACCATACAGAATTATGGGTTCTATATGTAAAGATGCAATACATACCTTTTGTGAGGGTTGCACATCATGCAGATCAAAATATTTCTCCATCTATAGTATCCATGTTACTAGTTCCTTTCCATCAAACATCAACGTATCTATATTTGTAATATGGTGGTTATTAAATCCCGCATTGGCTTCTCTAAAATAATGATTCGTATTCATTTTTTCCTCATCATGATTTTCATGGATTACCTTGTCACCACCAGGAAGCCTTTCTTGCAACAACTTTGTCAACCCTTCCAACTTGGAATTCATCGCATCCATGTCTACTTTAAAAAACTCCACATTTCCTTTTATACCATGAATGTATCCTTTGAAGCCATCCATTCCCCTTTTAATTGATACATGTATTATTTGGTTGCTCTTTGTGAGAGTGAAATGTGTTGCACTTGGTCACGTAACTTTTATATATCATGCTGGAATTATTCCTCTTCATGCATAATAGTAGAGCTTTATGAGGGCTTAATGGATGTAGAATTCTTTTTTTTTTGGAGTAATTTTACAACCAAATACTGATATATATTCTTCAATATGCCCTTTGAATCACTTCAATTTTTTTTTCAAACAAACTTTATGAAAAATATATAAAAAAACACACATTTATATTGATTTTTAGGAGTTCGCTATTAAAACTGTTGCATCTCTATAATTCTGGATCTCCAAGTTCTAAAATTTCATCTTGTGGTATAAATTTGAGTATTATTTCCAACTCCACAAGTCATTCCAATATTGGATTCTTTAAGAAATAGTTATGCTCAATCTCCCACAATGTCTTGATTATCAACTAGTTTAGTGGAGAAAACTTGTATGGATTTTCATGTGTCTCTGTTTTAACCTTCAACTTTAAAAATGATACATGAAAAAATAAATTTTGTTTTGTTTTAGCAACATTTTATGAAGTTCAAATCTTATGCTCAGAAAGAAAGTTATGACGATTTTCCCTATGTCACCTGTTTGAGTTTAAATTCTAGAGCCTAAAAAAATGCTAACTTCCTAGGATAATATCTCCAAAAAAGTAGTGAAAAAAGATCTAAAATTAGTACAATAAGTTGAACAATATTTCGTCTCTATGTGGTTGCAATTTCAGCTTTTGAATCCTCATAGGAAAAAAATTATAGTGAAAATTCCAAGATGTCTCGTTTGAAGAAGCGAAACCCTAGAAGCTAAAGCTCTAATACCAAATGTTAGGCAACCAACTCACAAGATAGAATAAAATAAAGATCAACGACTTAAAAATTATCCTCTTCGAGGGGAAACCTCCTTTACATTACATAAATGAACAATTCTTCGATGATACAAATGAAAATAAATTCTTGGTATTTATAGGGGTCTAAGGGGTCACAATACAATTGGAGCCTACATATTGATAATAATGTAAGGGCACAAAAATAACAATAGTGGGCTTCTACGGGGAACAAAAATAACAACATTGGGGATACGTGGGCACAACAACAACAATAGGTGGATACAATAATAGAAATAAGGGGAATATACTAGTATTATAGGGACCTCACAAGTAGGTTATTGGGCTATGTTATAACTGGTCACTAGGAGGAAAGGGGTTTCAATAATTTCAATTACATTTGATCCATAGATGAGAATAATAATTGGGAGGGATAAGGATAGAGCACATAGAGAGGATTTGTGCACTTTAGTATCCCAAAGGACACAATCCTTACTTATTTGTACTCGCAACTATTTTCTATTTGGAGAAAGAAATCAATGTGGCCTCATCTTCGAGTTGTATTTTCAAAAGGGTTTCCTATGTAATATCTTGTGTCAGTAATGGTTTGTTAGTTTTTGTTAAAAATATGCAACTATTGTCAAATTCTACTATGGACAACTCACTTGATGTAGATAATGATTGCATTTAATTTATCTTTTTGATAGGTCCAAAAATGACCTAAATATCACTCAATTTGGATAAGGGAAAGTGTATTTATGAAGAAAATCCCACATGTGCATATCTAACAAGGTTATAACTAAAGTAAAGTGGACCCACTTGGAAGGTTATAAATATAAGTGAACTCTGCCCCATTTGGAAATCATCATGAGACACTCTTATATCTTATATTTTGGCTCACACGGGTCTAAGAGTTGTCCGAAGAGGAACAATTTCAATTTGAGGTAAAATTGCAGGGTCCAAAGCTCGCATCTCAGTTTTAAGGTTTCAGGCCATATTCATAGGCACAACACAGGAAGGATTCAATCGTAGTCACTCACACCGAACCTCATCCATGGACTGGATAATTCCAGTTGCAAGGACAACCATCCATCCATGCGAATTGGATTTAGGGTTTCAGAATTACGGTTGCAAGCCCCAGTTGCTCGAAGACCGGGCATAAGAGAGTGACCAAGAATTCATAGTCTTTCTCTCACAGTTTTTGAAAAAGATACTGGGAAGCCACAGTCACTTGCATAAAACTTTGAAGGGTGCGACCGAGGCTCTGAGATAGATATGGGAAGATCCTAACATAGTTTCTTGCTTACATTGCTTCAAAGAGTGACCATAAAGCTATAGTCTCTCACATGATTCCTCCTCCATGCGACTGAGAATTAAAATATGAAATCTCATTCTTCCAAATATTTCGCTCATTAACCACAAATTTCGGCATTTGACTGCATACAGTGATAAGGTTTTGAGTATAAGCATTGTTGGGTTCATTTCATGGATGTTGTAGTTATTTTTTTGGATAATTTCATAGATGAAGATATGTATCATTTTACTCTCTTTTGATGAATCGTTTTATGACAATATAATAAGAATAACAATTTGAAAATGTTTTCCCCATAGTGGGGTTTTTCCTGGTCTTTGACCAACCCTGGTGTCTCTATGTGTGAATGATTTTCTTCTATTGTTCCTTTATGTCCCACTGCATTGCTGATGATGATATTTTTCTTTCTACGTAGTTGCATATATTATTGAATAATGAAGTAAATATGAATAATTTTATGATTTCATGGGGTGAATTTAATATGTTATTGAAGAAATGCAATTATCAAAGAAAATAACAATGGAGCCGTAAGAAAAATTAACAATTTTTATTTTGTTGTTCTTTATTTTATGCATAATTATAATTTTCATGCATATGCAATAACAAATTTCTTGAGATCCAAAAATATAAATATAAATAAAATCTCATAGTGTAGATTTCATATTTTATTAAATTCCAGGGGTGGTTGAATATCATGGGTGGATAAATACCATGGGTGGATGAATACTATTGGTGGATGAATACAATGGGTGTATGAATACCATGGGTAGATGCCACATTATATTCAGATCATTCCTCCCTCCTTATGAATCAATGGTATCCATTGCACGAAGTTCCCTCCTCAAAAGCCTTTACTGAATATGAAGAGCCATTGAAGATAAGGGTTTTTTATGGTAAACCCATAACCGTGATGAACGAAGATCCGAGGATAGTGATACCATTTAATTCTTGTGACCAACTGTGATATGGAAAATGTGTGACCTATTAAATGAAATTCAATGAAGTGTGGGATATTGAATGACTAACAACCATGAAAAATGAATATCAAAGGATAGAGAGACCTTGTAATTCTTGTGACCAATTTTGATACTAACAGTGTGCATCCTAGCAAATGGACTTCGATGAAAAGGATTTTTTGCGGTTGATAGATAACCGTGATATTAACTATTTATGAAGTAGCAGGTGCCTACATATCTTAGGGTATGAGGGCACATCTCCAAAGAACCCAAGTCAGGTGCTACTCTGTTGAAACTGATGAATTTAAAGGATGTGCTTAATAAATTAGGGTGGGAGGGCATGTCTCCAAATGGAACCTGCTCTGAATGCTACTCCATATATAAAAACTCATGAATTCTAGGTGGGGTAAAAAACTATGCCAAACCAGTGATATACCTGAACTATAAACTTTTCCAGACTTGTAACAAAAGTGGCCATGGGCATTGTCAATTCTTCTATCCAATGAGATGTTGTAAATCCTTCTTTCACATTATAGACCTCTTGCCACAACTTTGTTCATAACTTAAGCTAAAGGTGATGAAATAAAAAAATTTCAAAGACACATTTTAGGTATTGAAGAGATATTTCCATTGATATAAGATACTTAAAATTTCATGACCCATGGAGTGAGAAAATGATTCCATAAACTCATGGTACGTGTGGTCGCGGAAAGTTCTAGACATGTGTAGCTTCAATTGTTCATATATCTCAAATTGAGAAATCAAATCAAATTTCGTAAAAAAACCCATTTGAGATAACAGAAAATAATTTCAAACTATATATTTTTCACCTTCTAAAATTCTCTATGAAGGTCATATAACTTAGATTATTTTTTATGCATAATTTTGAAATTGAAATCTGCTTCAAACCCTCATTCCCATGGAGTCATAAATTGAATATGATACCACTGATCAAGATCTTGGGGGTAGACCACCAAAATATAAGAAACTGAAATGAAAGAAGAAAAGAGGAGACCACACAGTAAACAAAATCACCAAGAAAGTTTTTATTAAGATAGAGAATAATTGTAAAAGCTATATTGTGGTGGAAAAACTATCCTTTTACAAAATGTGACTTGTTACTTATAGTATTTTTTAGTTACAATACCATGGGTAGATTCCATGGGTGGTTAAATACCATGGGTATAATCCACTTAAAATATAATGGGTGGATTAATACCATGGGTAGAATTCACTTACAATACAATGGGTGGATGAATACCATGGGTGGGTGCGACTTACAATAACATGGGTAGATTCCATGGGTGGATGAATATCATGGGTGGATAAATACCATGGGTAGATGAATACCATGGGTGAATGAATACAATGGGTAGATTCCAATTTCCATTCGGATCATGTTGTGATAAATATTCTAGTATAATATACACAAAAATTTACATATCAACTTATTTGGGACAAATTTTCTTCCTTTTGGAAGAGAGACAAGATCCCAAATATTTTATTCCAATAATGATCAATATTCACCATTAATTTTTATGGCCTAATATAAATGTAAAAAATATTTTGTAAACATTTATGGATCATCTATTTGAATTTTGATCCAAAAGAGAGGAGGTTTCATTATGGTGAGTAATCCACCCAAAATAGAGCATCTGAGAATTGATTATGCTTATCTAACTTGCATACATTCACTTAGAAGTTATGAAATGATGAATGAAAAAAAAAAAACATTCTAACAACTGATCACAAAAGGAGAAACTAAAACTAAACACCATACCATATGGATCCCATAAAAATAGCTACAAATTTGATTAATTTCTTGCTCAGAACTGATACAAAAGTGTGTCTCTTCAAAAGCCAAACATCCAACTAAGTCCAACCCTTAAAAATGAGAAAGAATAAAAATATATAGACCTCAAAACAAATCATCCTAGCCTCATGGAGTCGAATCCATAAGATGAGGATCAATTTCTAGCAAATGCTAAACAAGAATCTGAAGACAAGGAAGACCCAACAACTTGCCTCTAAATGAGAGGAAACTGATTCATTTGACCTCAACTGATGACTTACCTAATGTATCTACCTTAGATAAAAGTAAAAACATGACTTTTACATTCATCTTGAACATTTACATAAGTAAAATTACATTTCCCAAAGTTAAAAGTCAAACTTGAGAAGATTTGCTGAAGATTGTAAAAATTTGCAATTTTCTCGCAAATGCGCAGCGTCCAAGCAGGAAAACTAGCCTGTTTTGCAAGTTGGTTTTGAGTGCCTTGCGGTGTCCACATCTGCTCCATGATAGCTCATTGGAAATCTCTATGTCTCTAGTTTCCAGATATATCTTCATTTTTTAAAATGGTTTTGATTTTCCCTATAAAAAATCCAATGTCCCAAGTCTGGTAAACACGCAACGACCAGGTCAAAAAGGAGGTAAAAACATGCTTTTTAGGTGGTGTTTTTGCATGTTTTAGGGACCAGTTCTCCTCCAAATATTTTGAAACTTGTTAGCGTTGATGTCCTCATCATTATAAACCTACGGGTGGTGGAAATTTGGCATTTGGAGGTCCAAAAAAAGAGTGCAGCGTCTAGGTCGTTGCGCCTTTGGAAAAAACTCTGTGTTGAAAATTGCAAAAAATGACTTAAATGAACATAAGTGCAAAAAATTGCCAAAATTATGAGGGTAATTTCTCATTGAGTACTTGAGGCATGGAGTGACACCTCAGAAAGTATTTCTAACTTCTATTTCTTATTTTGCTTAGGCAAAGTATGAATATTTGCATGGGCTCGTTCGAGCTTGGCGCTTGCAATCTTGTTTCCTCATGGCATAGTGCTTTGCCATTTTCCTCTGAATGTCATTGTCCTTTTGGGCTTTGGCCAAGAGCTACTCCAAGTTTTGGCTGAACCTCTCAAGCCATACTTCTTTGTGCTCATTTATTTCTATGGCAAGATGTTCATCTAAGGTAAGCTGGTCTGCTAGCTCAACTTCCCTTTGTTACTCTAATGTTAGAGCTCTTTTCAGCCCTCTAGTCCTTGGTCTCTATCTTGGAGGTTGTTCCTCCTCATCATCTGGTTCACCATACTTCTCTAGTGTATTTTCAAGAAAGGCTTTAGCCTTCTGTGCCTCTCTTTGTTCTTTTATGCATCTCACTTCTTCGGTGGTGTGTTTGGTGTCAAACACTAGGGAGATGATGGAATGGAAGGTGAGTGTATGAAGTGAGGGTTGTTGTGATTAAATTGTAGGAATTTGGGAAAAGGAATTTTTAATATGAGGGAGGTGACAGGGGTAGTGATTATGATGGGTTTTAGGATAGGGGATTTAATTATAGGTAGGGTGTAGGGAGCCTAGGTAAATGAAAACCCACGACTTAGGGTTTTGAAGGATATGATAGTTCAGGGAAAGGGGATATCAGTGTAGGGATTTGACAAAGTGTTGTGTGATACTAGGAAAAGTATATGAAGGCTAATGGAATGAGATCAAAGTGTAAATTAGGTTTTAATGAAAAATACGGTTTTGAAATAGAAGGAGACACCAAATTCCCTTAGGAAAACTTCACACATCAAAATGACATTTGATAGCATGAAGTAAATCAAATTTGTTACTTACTGGTTTGTTGGAGGCATGAAGAGTTGATTTTGAAGGTTTTGAAGTTAATTTGTGAAATTTTAAGGTCTGGAAGAGATTTTTTGAAGCAACTGGGCAAACGCGCAACGTCCTTGACAAATGTGCAATGTCATTGATAAATACATTGCAATTTCAGTCAAACGCTCAACGTCCCTGGAAAACGCGCAACATCCCTGGAGCACATTTATTCAGACCACATTTTAAGGCCTTATTAGTGTCCAAATTTGTCCCATGATTGCTCATTGGCAAGCTTATCCTGTATAAATTCCAAATCTACCTTTGATTTTATTTTTGGAGTTGATTTTCCTGGTCAAAAATTAATTTTCCTAATACTGGTCAAAACGTGCTGAATGAAGGTGTAGAAATGTAGAGTGATGTTGCAGGAAACTTTTGGAGGCCTTTCTCGACTCCAAATTGAGCTCGTGATATATCATTGGAGCTCACTTTCTGTATAGTTATCCATTGACTCATCAAGATAGTCATTTTGACACTCCAGATATGAGAAAAATTTATTTTCCTACGGTTACTCTAGAAGTGCAACAACTCTCCCATGGCACCTGTGTTTTTAGACACTTATCTAAAGCCATGAAACTTGTGTAAAATATGAAGGAGTTTTTTCTTCTTGGACCTATGGTGGAAAAAAAACCTTCTCAATTTTGTGAAATTCATCTCTGTTTGGGCAGAAACATAGTTTAAAGAGAATCTGGCCCTATGAGTGGAAAATGGCTTGACTCTTGGAATGATTTCCTGGAAAATGATGGAGACATGATGTTTATGAGTTTGGAATTACCTCATACTTACTGATATGACCTACCTTATGCCTCCTCTGCTCATATGTCTCTGATTCCATAGCAAACCCTAGCTTAGTGGGAGAGGAAATTAGGGTTTGGTGCTTATGAAAAATGATGACTTGGGCACCCTTGGGAAAAATGGTTAAGAAACGAAGCGAGGTCAATTAAAATGATGGAGATGAGGTGAAAGTAGAGTAAAATTAGGCAGGATGGGTGGGATGAAAATATCAGTGCTAACATATATATGTCCATGTTTAATGGACTCACATGTAAGAGTGTGAGTAGGAAGATATATTTGCATCGCCATTGTCATCATGGAAAGAAGAAACCAGAATGGAATCAATAATAATTTTTTTTGGAAGAGAATATGGCACAAATTTTGAAGATGGAACAAACATTCAATTAGGCTCATGGGCTAGGAGATAATCATCAACCTTCATATCTTTCCTAATAGTAATTTAATTAAAATGATATTAAAGAAGTTATAATTTATAAAATATTTAAAATATCCAGTGATACTGCGCATATCACTTTTAGGTTATAATGCTTACCTATTCTCACTAGGAATATGAGCCCATGTTTTACTACCAAACATACAATAGTGACTTACATCTAGTCTAATTTTATGCCATGTTTATTTTAGTTTTATATTTTAAAAATAATTTTTGGGAATGTTATTTAATATTTACCTGAAAAAATTAACGGTTACTATGCAAAAATTAAGACCTAATCCCTTAGGTTGGATCATACAATTTAACATTTCATTTAATTTGCGATTATTTCTCTTGTCAATGCCATTTTTTGTGGTGTATATGGAAAAATATGTTTCATTGAATTCCATGTGCAATGTAGTAATTTGTAAATGTGTTGCTAACATATTCATGTCCATTATTTTATTTTAAATATCTATAATTGATGTCTATATTATTTTTTCACAAGGGTCTTGTAGGCCAAAAATGTCACTCTTAAGTATTAATAAACAAATCCAAATGTGTTTGGAGAATTCATCAATGAAAGTTAGGAACTACTTGAACCTAGCTAATGAAGTAAAAGAAGTTGGACCATACATATCAATATGAACAAGTTGTAAGGGGGCTAAAGAGTGCCAAGAGGCACATTTGTGAAAAATATCATGATAATGTTTGTTAAGGACACAACCAATGCAAACACAGTCTCCATAATAAATGATAGGGTGACCAATCACTATATATATATATATATATATATATATATATATATATATATATATATATATATATATGCTACAAACAATGATATTTTAGATGACCAAATTGCTTGACATGCTAAAGTATTCTCAAGTCAACATTGTGGACAATTCGCCCAAACTTGTCAAATTTGTACAACATGATAATATCATAAAAAATTATAGCACAGGGTATCGACTTAGTGAATGATGAATGTGAGTTCACGCGATATGAAATAATATCCAAAATTAACTTGTTGAACCCCACTCCCATTATATCTTTCTAACAAAAAACCTTAATTTTTAGTAGATACCCCCTTTTACACCCCCCAATATCAATAAACCCTATGATATCCTATATCCCCACTGATATATACAAGATATTTACTTTATTTTTCACAATTTTAAAACTCCTTTATGAATCAATGTGATAAAATATTGGTCAACAAATTAAAATCCGTATGAATTTTTATTTTCTAGAACATCCTTAAAATATTTTAAATATTTCACTGCAACTTGGTGAGGTGAAAAATCTATTATATTGTCCCCACTTGAATGAGTAATTTTATAGATTGATATAAGTTTGTAGGACATACTTGGAACACATAATACATTATTAAAATGATCATAATCTAATTGAACTATTAAAAACCCTACAATATTAAGATATTTATCATCACCAACATATTCTTATTTAATGTTACATTAACTAACAGTAGGTCAAATGGCTTTACCCTTAGCCATACGATAATATCCTCTAGAATCAATTCGCCAATCATTAAAAGAATAAGGTAGATGTTTCATTGAATTGAAAACCAAAAGAAAAAGGGTATGTCCATGCGAAGGAGAGTTGGAAGAAGAGTAATCAAGATTAATATTGTGCTTCTTCATTATTGCTTCTAATACCTCCATTTTTTAAAAGAATTTAGACTGTACACGACTATGGGGTCCAAAAATTTACAATGTATGTCATTCCTCTTTTTTTTTTTAATTATGTTCTTTTGTCGCCATTAGGAATAGAAGTTGGCTAAGATATTTTAGGCCCATTGTTTTGATTTTTGTTGTAAGGATTGTTTTTCTTTGGATGGTTGGTTTTGTCCTTCTATTGAGCCAATATGGCTTTTCTAAGAGTACTTACATAATTGATTACTCCAAGATGCAAGATATCATATTGCTATTTAATTAGAGAATTGCAAAAGTACCCAATATAGTGTTGTGTGAGGATCCCCTAGAGCTTCTATGGAGGAGTGAAAAGTAGTTTTAAAAGAATAACATTTACTATCAAGATCAACAAGAATATCATATATAGATTAATAATATTTCATTTATATTTTTATATTCTTTATGTATAACTATGACTTGGATAGAAAATCATCAAAGCAAGATAAATCATTGGGATTTAAATAAATTAATTGATTTCAAGCTCTCGGAATTGAATCTCATTATGTTTACTAAGAATGGGTTCAAACTCATCCCAAGCTTCATTTGGCTCATCAATTCCTTAAAGGAAAACCCATAAATCATTAGAGATGGAGAGTCTAATTACTCCATTTGTTTTGTCATTTTTATTATCCTATTTGGTTTTCCAAATGTAATATGATAATTTCATTTACTTTGTAGTACATACTCCATATTGGATTTTCATGAGAAGTAGCTTGAATTGGGAAACCAAGGCTCACTTGGACTAGCCATATTAAAATATGTGGAAAATATGGATTTAAAATATGAAACTAATTTTTTGGATAGAAATATATTAAAAAATGGGCAATTAAAAAAAACATTGAAAATAAACTTCATATGTCAAATTTATGCTCCTTCTAAGAAAATCATAAGAGGTAATCAAGGTGCCATGTGGGAAGTGAAGGTTGGTCTTGGTATTGATGGATGCACGGTGTTGAAGTAAATCAATTTATCTTCCTTCCTAACTTTGGCCATAAACTTAATTTTACAAATAAGATACTTATGAAGTATCCCAATTTTATATAACATTGTGAATCACTTTTACAATGAGGTTTTTTTATCAATTAAGCTGGAAAAAATGCAACTTGGAAAATAATAATAAAGTTAATAGTGATTTACTAATGTAATTAACTGAAATGAATTTTAAACTAAAGTTATGTGAAAATTTAATGTTGCATACAATTTTTCAAAAAGCAAATTAATGAAAAAAGAAATTTTAACTCAAGACTTATTATATAAATTAAATTTCAACCAAGTGAACTCGTGCAAAATATATGGAAAATTCTCTAAACGAGGAGGAGGATCTTTTTTTTTACTCTTTTAATTGAAGTTTGAACTTTCCCCAAAATGTGTTTTTTCTCCAACAAAATACTTCAAAAAATTTGCAAAAAAGTGTACCCTTTCCCCTAAATAAATAAATAAAAATAAAATAAACTTTCAAAAAATTTGCAAAAAAGTGTACCCTTTCCCCTAAATAAATAAATAAAAATAAAATAAACTTTTACTAATATTTGGGTTAGATCTTCGTTAGATTTCTTAGAAAGTGAACGTTTTCTCCCTATTTATAATTTGTTGAGCTCGCATAAAGCACATAGAAAAGAGCATGCCTAGAAAATAAAACATTTTATGCTTTAATTTTGATTTTCTAAGATCACATAGAATGCATGAAATGTAAAATATGCATATAGAAAAACAAATTGAGAATTTATGTAGGAAAAATTGGAATATTAACTTAGTGAAAATAAAATTTAAAAGGCATAATGAAAATTTCTACCTTTCGATCTACCTAAAAACACTTTAAAAATAACCATGTGTTGGGAAAATGAAAAGCTTTTCATATGAAAGGAAAATTATTTTCAACTAATTGTAGCACTTCAAACACAACATAATAACCTCTTTAGCTTAGAGATGCATAAAAATAGTAGAATCTAGATACAATTTTATGCATGCAAGGACACAAATTCAAGAACTTGATCAATAGTAGGAGTGGATCTTCCAATATGGGTTTTGAGACCGAGTTCGACAAAAAAACATATATCCACATGGGATGAAATCATTACACAAATACTCACATAAGTAGATTAAATAGTAGTAATGAGTGTTTTACATTGTTAAAACCGTCCAATAAGGAAACAATCCATGTTCCCAACCAATAGAACCACTTAATGCAATATAGTAATGAAAAATAATAGTTATTATACATAAGAGTTTCTCACAAATGATCCTTCATGCTATTTAAATAAATATCATAGAGAAATCAAGGTCTAAGCCACTGATCAATATAACTATTAACATCGAGAATACCATGAATTTTCAAATAATTGTATGTATAAAACATATTGAGATTGTTGGATTACATAATTTGAAAACATACTAATACATAGTAAAGAAACATGATATTACCTAAGGAAACACTAGATAGATTTGATATTAACTCACCCTTAAGTAGGATATATATCCTAACACCCTAGAAACAATGAAGCCACTAATTGTATGCCACGAAGATAAGACACTAGAGATGAGGTGAGAGATTTTTTTTTCTAAGTGATTGTTGTGAAAATGGTATCAAGACAATTCAATATTCATAACTCTCTATTGCTTAAAGAATTGAACAAAATAATTTCAACATTAAATATTTGATGTAAACCAACATTATTCTTGCAATCAATAGATTATTTTTCTAAACCATTTGAGTTGATCTCCTTAACGATCACCACTTGAAGAACAAAAGATTACAGAACTAAGAATGAGCATGACCTTTTTAGAAGGAGTAGGGAGGTTATTAAGTATTATAATTGGCATTGAAAAACAAAAGTATTTTTTTTCTATGATCTATTTATCCAATGTTTTTGGATTAAAGATAATTTTTTATATTATATAGAAAAATATTTACAAATTCAAAAAAAATGAATATGTAATGTGTATTCTACTTCAAAAAATACCATTGGATTGTTGAATTTGATTTACTGTTTATTCGGTAGTGTCAAAAAGTTGATATCGTGGCTATGTTTTGAAGCCTTTTTGGAAAATACATTGTTATAGAAATTTTCAAGAGTTGTTAAACTAGGTTTAGTAATAATGTATTGATGTATATTCAAATTGTATTATATCATCAAGGGAAGAATCATTGTAAATATTATTATTTTACTTGAGCACTAAAAATAAGTTTCATTCTATTTCTAAGTGAAAAGAGGGTCATGCTAAATATGCATGTAAGTTTCTTTGAACCATGTGCCTTAAGAATGATAAGAAATCAATAATTACAATCCACTTCCAGGGGAGCCTCCTTTTAAAATAATGACAATGTATAAGATAATATTTTATGACCCTAAGGATTAATCTCCTTAATATATAAGGATATATATGTGTGTGTGTGTGTGTGTGTGTGTGTGTGTGTGTGTGTTTGTGTAGGAGACAAAGGGTACAATTATAATGAAATCATACACAAAAAGGTTATAGCCGAAAAAATAATATAAGAATATAAGTATAATATGTCAATATATAGGTAACCATAAGGGGGTTTAAGTTTAATATGGTTCTTATATACAACTTTACATGTCGTCTCCTTCAAATAAGTGTTGTCCTCAACATTTTCCCAATGTGGTTGGATCTAGTGGTGTAAAGTGAGGAGCTTTTCATTACTAAGGTTAATTCTCATGTGGGCCTAACTTGAAGCCACGGGGGCACCTAGACATAGTGGTTGAATATGTGATTTCACTATGAGGTATAATATTAAATTATTTCATGAGCCATGTGTTGAGCCTCCAATTTGACATAATTTTGTGGATGAAACCATCCATTTTCACATCATTCCATTCACCCATTGTCATCATTTTTAACCATATTTCTTCATAAACGCACCAAATTCCCACTTACATTTTTACATGACTTATTATTATTATTTATATTATTTTTAATGAATTAAATATAATTTAACATGGTTTTACTAATGATAGTTTGACAGTTCAATTTTCTACAATTTCTCCAGTTGTCTTCATGGTTGAGGTAGTAGCACCACTCTAGAATGAAATACAACACATGTACATTATTTCTAGAAGCTCCAATATGGATTGTTGTTGGTTAAATTCCACCCAGCTCACACATGTGGACCTATATGAAAATATCAAGGGAAAATCATAGCAGTTTTGACGAGTCGACTTCCAACGTGTTTTATGAGAAAAATAAAGAGAATCTCGAAAAAAAACATAGGTTTTGTTCAGCACGGGCCCAATTAAGGTCTTTATGAGAGTCTGTCCCAAATTCGTTACCATTTAGGAGATATTTTAGGTCCTTTGGAGCCCTATTTTGCAGTTGCGTGAGAAAACATTGCGTCGATGTGTTAATAAACACCCAGTCAACAAAACAGAGGTTGAAATGGACTGTGCTTCATCAAATTTGTGGAAAATAGGTTTCAATTCAGTTGTGATCTTTAGCCATATAAATATCCATGAATTTACATTGAAACATTTATATAAACACTCCATTGAAACAAAGAGAAGAGGTTGATTTTCTGAAGCATACAGCGAATGGTTGAAACTCCATTTTACATCATTTTTAATGAAGAAGTGCCTTGAAGATATGATGCATAGCTAGCTGTTCGTGTGAATATTTGAGACCACCTATTTGTGGAGGCCCCCTACAAACAGTGAAGGTTCCGTATTTTATGTTTTTAATGTAGTTTTTTTCATGTTTTCATCTTATCATTTGATGTAGTTATTTTAAGAATTCCAATTTGTCATTTGTTGTAGTTGCTTCCAGAATTGCATTTTTTGCTTTAATGTAGATGTTTACATAGATTTTCTTTATCATTTGATGTAGATTCATCAGTCTTCCCTTTAAAATTGTTAAGTTGCGGAGTGATTTATAGTTTTACTTCCAGATCAGCAATAGTTTATTGTAGAGTAGTTTTACAAATTCACGTGTGGTTTATTTCAAGAGCACGAGTGATTTAACTTCAAAACATTAGTGATTGAGTGACTCCCTTTCAGCATATGAGTGTGTTCTTTTCAATTCATGAGTGATTTACTTTCAAGAGCTATAGTGATTTCTTTACAAGTTTCACTGCCATAACATTTCATTTCAAAAACATAAAATCTATAAGTTCCCTTTTCTAGAATTTGGTTTTATCTTCACGCACAAGGCTATTAGAGAATAAGAATTTTTGGAGACTAACAAATAAATTAGTTAAGATTTATCTATAAGATAGAGAAAGTTTGTTTTAGTTTTTACAGAGTATGAAAAATGTTGATTTGTAGAACTTAGTTGTAATTTAAATTTATCAATTTCATTAGGAACATAAGAATAAAAACATCCTTAGAAGTAATATCTACAAATCCAATCATCACACCAATATAATAAATAAATAAAAGAGGTCTCTAGAATACATTGTGCACTTTCACTTCACAAGTTTACCAACTCTGGTCGATAATTTATGTAATCAATTTAAAACAATTAAATTGACTAAACAGTTTGGCTCCATTGTCGGGGAAGTGTAAGTAGGAGCCTCTTTATTTTCATTAGAAAAAAAAAATTCAATCACCTACCACACCCACTATATGACGTGGTGTAGTAAGAGCCACACATCCACAACATGAATTCTTATTTTTGCAGGTATAAGAATATGTGACAAAGAATATTGAAGAAATGGATGAAGATGATGAAAATGAGGAAGATCCTTTTGGATTTCTCACTCAAGAAACTGATGTCAATGGTCATATGAAGAGCATCCCTCAATATGTACTTCCTAAATTCAAAGGTATGATAATAGAAGACCCGAAAACCTTTTTTTTTTTAATCTGAAATAATTTGTAGATCTTATGGCTGCTCTTACACATTCAAAAATTGAATTTGTTTCTAGCAACATTGAAGGAAAAAGCTCTTATATGGTTCATGACTTTAGGAAAAAATTCTATAAGGACGTGGGATGATATAAAAAGAGTATTTTTGGAAAAATACAAAGATTATTGCATACACCATGAACTTATAAATGAAGTCTTTAAGATGAACCAAAAAGAGGATGAAATCATAGAAGATTTAGTGGGAGATTTACAGGTGAAAATGTGAAGTTGGGTTACATGTTTGTGAGAATCGGGGGTGGAAATTTTTTTTCCTGAATGGTTCGGCCAAAATTTTGAGAAAGTTTTCCCGAACTTTAAAAATTATGTCAACCGAACTTGTTCTGCCATTTACATTGACGACGTACTGAAAGCGTGGGAAAACAGATTTTTCGCTAGAGATGGAAAAACCGGCAACAAAAGTTCGGCCGAACTAAAAAGTTCAGCTGGGCTATTAGTTCGGCCGAACTTATAATTTATAAATTTATCACCCACGAGCTTTTATAGGTTTCATATCTCTTTCGCGTGTTTCTTTTCTGATTTTATGTGCCACTCTGTTGTTGCTCTGTTGCATTGTGGTGAGCTCTGTTATCCTCTGTTGCTACTCTAGTGAGCTCTGTTGTTCTCTGTTGCTGCTCTGTTATGATTTGGAGTTGCACCGCGATGACTTTCTGCAAATTTCCAGGTAAGTATTTAAGTCCTGATGTAAAAGTTTCCTCATATTATTCTATTACACTGTGGTTGTCTAGAGTGTTTTATAGTTGGGGTGAAAAAACTTGGTTGACGAACATAGTTTATGCGCCGCCAATGTAGCAGCTTGTCGTTCATTGTAATTACCTACCCAAACTTCTCTACTATGCCCCATAAATTTCATAAATCCGTCATTTTCTGGGCCTACCCCCACCAACAACTACTATGCCATGAATTGAAGGCATGACTCTGTTCATGATTCTCCCGGCCCGGTAGGGAAACTCTCCACCTTTAACCCATTTTCCCGGTAGGCACTGTTCCCACCTAACTTCCCTTTTCTAGATTTCGTTAAGATAAGAAGCTAGCTTACAATATTCTCTCTTTCTTCCTGGTCCTCCTCTCCAATATCACTTTGTGCTAGATTCATCCTTATCTGTGGTTGTCTAATTGGAGTGGCATCATCTTTAATGTAGATGCGGTGATGGAAAATCTCAAAGTTACTCTGGTTAATCATGGTTTATTCATTACAAAGAGAAGCTGGTTAAATATTATACATGATTATATTTCTATTTGACTTGAAATATAGATACTTGAATTATTGGCCTGGATTTATGTCTTATTTCAAAAGAGTAGTAACTCTTCTTAATTCAGTATGGTTCAATGGTAGTTTCATTAGCAGCAGATCGAAATGCAAGGAAAGGAAACCAAGGAATAAGAGAAAGGAGATGAAAACTTATATAGTCTGCTAAGGCAAGGCGGTTATGCAGCCAGACTGTTTCATTGAATAGTTACAATTTAATATGTAATATTGCATGGCTATTGAGTTTAGATGAACGATGAGCCACATGTATTTATGGTTACTTAAATTGTGTCTGTTGTGAATAAATGTATCTATAGGATGTTTTACTTCTTATATTTCCCTTACTTTATACAATTTCACTTGTTCTGTTCCAATAACCGGTCTGTTGAGAATATACTCAGTTCTACTGTGCCATGCCTTCTTGACTTCTATTTTAGTGGTTGTATAAATTCAATGCAGTTTCCTTTTACTGGTAATTTTCTTTTTAATTTTACTTCCTCAAAATCCAAATGTCTAAACATGTAGTTGCATACTTGTTGTAACTTATTACATATTTCCAGAATTGTAACTATGGTTATGCAGCCAGACTGTTTCATTGAATAGTTACAATTTAATATGTAATATTGTATTGTTACTGAGTTTAGATGAAATATGAGCCACGTGTATTTTTGGTTACTTAAATTGTGTCTGTTGTGAATAAATGTATCTATAGGATGTTTTACTTCTTATATTTCCCTTATTTTATACTAGTTCACTTGACTTGTTCGTTGAGAATCTACTCCATTCTACTGTGTCATGCCTTATTGACTTCTATTTTAGTTGTTGTATAAATTCAGTGCAGTTTCATTTTACTGGTAGTTTTCCTTTGAATTTTACTTCCTCAAACTCCAGATGTCTAAACATGTAGCTGCATACTCATTATAACTTATTACATATTTCCAGAATTGGAACTATGGGTATGTAGCCAGACTGTTTCATTGAATAGTTACAATTTAATATGTAATAATGTAAGGTTACTAATTTTAGATGAACTATGAGCCACATGTATATCTGGTTACTTAAATTGTGTCTGTTGTGAATAAATGTATCTATAGGATGCTTTACTTCTTATATTTTCCCTTATTTTATAGGATTTAAATTACCCATAGGAATCAAGTTAATTTTCAATAAACATTCAAATCTGTAATTTCTGAGATTTAAGCTAACGAGACATTCAAATACTAATGTCTAAGATTTAAATTAAATTCTCTTTGCCAATATATATATATATATATATATATAAACCCTCTTCCTTTTTATACACAACAACTAAGTTGTAGCTAAATATATTGTTGAAACATCTTGACTCACCTCCAGAACTACTCAAATTCCTTTATTCAAAATTCATAGCTGTAGATAGAAGCTTTACTTGAGTCGAAGTCCTAGAATACTTTGGAATTTATTTCGTAGAATATCAATTCTAGGATTTACCCTCTCAAATATATGAAGGGTTAGGTAGAATCTTAACCTCTATATCAATAAAATAACAAAACACAACCCAAACACAAAACAACAATTTTCAAACAACAAAACACAACCCATATATTTCAGTAAAATAAATGGAATGAAATTTGTATCTGATTAACCTTGTTTTCCATGTTTTTTCCAAAAAACAAATTGTTAATTTCCATTTTTTCTAAAAATAATTAGCCTAAATAGTATAAATTATTTTTACCTTAAAATTTTCCAATTTTTAAATAGAGACTATACAAAATTATTAGTTTCTAAAAATTAAAATAAATTTCCAACCTTAAAATTTTCCTTGCTCTCGGTTTTTTGTGTTCATTATTCATTATTATAATTAGATTATATACATAATATATGTTGCGAACTCGCCAAATTATACTTTCCCTTATCAAAGTCATAGACTATACAATGGTTTGTGGCGAAACCACTAGATGACTATGTAACACAACTTATACATAAAGAGATTTATAGTAGAAGAATGGATGACATAAATTCTAAAATAATAGGCCAATTAACTGGTTTTCTCTTTCAAACAGTTGCATCACTATCTGATAATCCTTTGCATCTTTACAAAGATTCATTTACTCTATTGCTATTTTAACATTAAGAATACTACCTAAACAAAAAAACAACATTTACATGCAACTTATATAACGAATCTCATTTCAATATATCTCCCATTTTAATGGGTTCTATCACATTTCGAGAAAAACACATTAGCCATAAAAGTTTCCCATTGAAACAAAAATTGTTTTGATACAAAACATCTAGGTTTTAACCTTATATAGCTAATTGTTTCAAATATATTCTTAATAAAATGAAAAATATTCAATGTAAAACACATGCACATTAACATATAATTGTGATATTTTCCCTTCTTTCCAACTTAGTCCATCCTTCTAGAAAAATCCCTTTTAATGAAGCAAATATATCCATAGTGATCCACTGATATTTTTTCACCAACAACTATTCCATTTTGGACTTATATATCTCAAAAATACGCTCATTGAATTTATGCATCTATATTAGTAAATGCCCCTACAGTCAATCTCTGGAATAGATCTAAATAGAATTTCTTCATTTTAATATCCATAAAACACAACCACTTTAAGGCAAACTGTGTACATGTGTCATTTCTCCCATAAATTCTTAGGCAAATTTTTAAAAGCATACATGTCATGTTGGCTTTCTCCCATTAAATTTAAAGCATGTTTTTTGTAAGTGCATAAAATAATTTTGTAAACCATGTAAATGTCACTTATTTCAAGCTTTAAGGCCTAAAAATTGAACCAAAGGTGGTTGAACTATCATATGATTTTGAACTTCCATAGGATTTTAGTCTGTTTGTTGAGGGTTAAGTTCTGCAAGTTCTAAAGGCAAAGTCTGTAAAGGGCTAGGTAGCCTCTGAATCTCATCTTTTATCAAAGATGACATATCTAGTAAATGCCCCTACAGTCAATCTCTGCAATAGATCTAAATAGAAGTTCTTCATTTTAATATCCATTAACCTCAACCACTTTAGGGAAACCTGTGTACATGTGTCATTTTTCCCATAAATTCTTAGGCAAAGTTTTTCAAGCGTACATGTCTTGTTGGCTTTCTTCCATTAACTTTAAATAATGTTTTTTGTAAGTGCATAAAATAATTTTGCAAACCATTTCAATGTGATTTATCTCAAATTTTAAGGCCTAACAATTGAACCTAAAGTGGTTGAACTCTCATAGGATTTTTAACTTCCATAGGATTTTAGTCTATCTGTTGAGGGTTAACTTCTACTAGTTCTAAAGGCAGGGTCTCTAAAGGCGAGGTAGCCTTTGGATCTCATCTTTTCTCAAAGGTGACATATCCAGTAAATGCCCCAACAATCAATCTCTTTAACATATCTAAATAGAATTTCTTCATTTTAATATCCATTAACCTCAACCACTTTAAGGAAAACTCTGTAAGTCGAAGTTCTAGGACTTGAGTCGAAGTCCTAGAATACTTTGGAATTTACTTCCTAGAATATCAATTCTAGGATTTACCCTCTCAAATATATGAAGGGTTGGGTAGAATATTAACATATTCTTTTTCGTCTTTTAAAAAAACAAAACATAACCCATATATTTCAATAAAATAAATGGAATGGAATCAATATCTGATTAACCTTATTTTCCATGTTTTTTCCAAATTTTAATTTCCATTTTTTCTAAAAATTATTAGCCTAAATAGTATAAATTATTTTTACCTTAAAATTTGCCAAATTTTTAAATAGAGATTATACAAAATTATTAGTTTCTAAACTTTAAAATAAATTTCCAACCTTAAAAATTTCCTTGCTCTCAGTTTTTTGTGTTCGTTATTCATTATTATAATTAAATTATATACATAATATATGTCGCGAACTCGACAAAGTTTTTAAATCATACATGTCATGTTGGCTTTCTCCCATTAAATTTAAAGCATGTTTTTTGTAAGTGCATAAGATAATTTTTCAAACCGTGTAAATGCCATTCCTCTCAAGCTTTAAGGCCTAAAAATTGAACCTGAAGTGGCTGAAATCTCATAGGATTTTAGTCTGTTTGTTAAGGGTTAACTTCTACAAGTTCTAAATGTAGAGTCTTTAAAGGGCCAGGTAGCCTATGGATCTCATCTTTTACCAAAGGTGACATATCTAGTAAATGACATATCCAATAATTATGATATTTTCCCTTCTTTCCAACTTAGTGGACATCCTAAACTAGAAAAATACCTTTTAATGAAGCAAATATATCCATAGTGATGCAGTGATATTTTCTCACAAACAACTATTCAATTTTGGACTTTTATATCTCAAAACTATGCTCATTGAATTTATGCATCTATATTTTTAAACTACTTGAAACTATTTTATTATACCATAGGAATCATTTTGATATATCTCCCATTTTAATGGGGTGTAACAAATTTCGAGAAAAACACATTAGCCATAAAAATTTTCCGTTGAAACCAAAAGTGATTTGATACAAAACATAGGTTTTAACCTTATATAGTTTAATTATTTCAAATAGATTTTTAATGAAATGAAAAATATTCAATCTAAAGCACATGCACATTAACATATAATTGTGATACTTTCCCTTCTTTCCAACTTAGTGGAAATCCTTCTAGAAAAATCCCTTTTAATGAAGTAGATATATCCATAGTGATCCACTGATATTTTTTCACAAACAACTCTTCCATTTTGTACTTTTATATCTCAAAACTATGCTCATTGAATTTATGCATTTATATTTTTAAACTACTTGAAACTATAACTATTTTATGACACCATAGGAATAATTTCTATATATCTCACATTTTAATGGGGTGTATCACGTTTCGAGAAAAAATACAGATTAGCCATAAAAGTTTCACATTGAAACCAAAAGTGATTTGATACAAAACATAGGTTTTAACCTTATATAGTTTAATTGTTTCAAATTGTTGGCAATATGATGCAATGTGTTGTCCTTGATGGAAACCTACTTGATGAAGTTGTCCTTGATGGAAACCTACTTGATGAGTTGCATTTTGATAGAAACCTATTTGTTAAAGATATAAAAATGATGTATCTACAGATCAGTTCAGAAGTAGCAGAAAAAGGAATTTCAGTAAGTGCCAGAGAAATGATAAATATAATATGTCACAATGTATATGCTACTTTTATGAAGGAAACTCGCGTATGGATTCAATGTATACACTACTTTTGTGAAGGAAACCTGCGTATACATTCAGGACTAGTATATACACATCTAGTTTGAAGAGAAATCGTGTATACACGCGGATACGAATGCTCCAAGTCATGTATGTATTTTGCGCTCTAAAAACTATGATACCTAGGGGCATTACCATGGTATTGGCCCACTGTATTGAGCGCTGGATTATCTATTTGATCCCGTCCAGGAATACCATCAGCGGTTGAGTGGTTTTGACTCATGGTATTGATAAAGGCTAAAACTATATAAGGAGAAGAGGATCATAGTGCAATGTATGCATGAGTAAGGGTTGTTGATGAATAAATTTCTCTAAGGAATATCTGCATGGATGAACTCTGTTCTTAATTGATAGATCTGAATCTATGATGCACCCATGGATATATTGATGGTTCAAGATCTCTAGATATAAAGATGATGAATCTCTAGTTTGATCAATGGAAGAATTGATGAAGAACTGGCGCAACTCTGCTGAAGAACATGAATGAATCTGGGTAAGTTTTATAGATCTGCCTGCTCTGCAAATTATATTTTTACAGATCTATATGCTATTTCGCTTCATGAAAAGCGCGTATATACGATGTTTCGCTTCATTAAAAGCGCATATATATGCAGGTTCGATTCATTAAAAGCATGTATGGCAGTTAGGGTTTTCTGAAGATAATATACACAGAAGTATACGCGGGTTGGTGTGCAGGAAAGCGCGTATGTACGCGGCTTCAGTGAATCAAAGTAGCATATGCTATTTGAATTAATAAATGTTCAAGGTTGAGTGTGTATCTACATATCTATTCTGAAGTCTGGGTTATTTCTGATATTCTGGTTACAGTGGTTTCACTGTTCTGTTTGAAGTTCTGGGCAAAGTATGTTTGTTGATGTTAAGTGAAGGGTTTTGTTGAAGTTGTTTGATCCAGTATGAAAATTGATGAATCGTGGTCTGCAGTGGGTTTGAAGGTTGAAGCCTTTAGTATGGAAGTAGAAGCTTTCAGCCAGTATAAGTTGGTGTTGAAATTAGGGAGTCGTAGCTCCCTTCCAGGAGAGGCTGGTAAATGAGATCAGGGGGTTGGAGCTCCCTTCCAGTTGCAGCTGGAAAACGAGAGAAGGTTGCAGCCTTTTGCAGGTAGAAGCCTGCGTACTGGTATAAGTCTGCATCAGTACAATGTTGTAAAAGTTTTTCTATATAATAAAGATTGAAGACAGAGACAACAACAGCGGTGGCTTTATCCCGAATTGGGTTTCCACCTTAAATATTGGTGTTCATGTGTGTGATGCTTTATACTGTTGATTACTGCTCATAACTTCTGATTATATAGCCTTATTCGTATCTGATAAATCTGTTTAAAAGACTATTCCTGAGAAATTCTCTAAATCTGAAAGGTAAATCAGTATACGCTAGTTTCCTTCTATATTTCCGCGTGCATACACTAGTTCAGTTCATAAAAACCGTGTATGGAAATCTGCTGAAAGAAAAGGTTGAATTTATTTTATAAACTCTAAATACTGATTCACCCCCCCTCTTAGTATTTTTCCCAACACAAATATTTTTTATAATAAAATGGGAAATATTCAATGTAAAACACATGCATTCTTATACACCCTTATGTCTACATAAAGTAGTCTGAGTGATTCCATGGGTCCTCCACACCCTTCATAGGGTATAATTGGGACAGGTAGTGTTAACTTCTACAAGTTCTGAAGGTAGACTCTGTAAAGAGCCAGGAGGCCTCTGGATTTCATCTTTTCTCAAAAGTGACATATCTAGTAAATGCCCCTACAGTCAATCTTTGTAACAGATCTAAATAGAAGTTCTTCATTTTAATATCCATAAACCTCAACCACTTTAAGGCAAACTATGTACATGTGTCATTTCTCCCATAAATTCTTCGGCAAAGTTTTTAAAGAATGTACATGTCATGTTGGCTTTCTCCCATTAACTTTAAAGCATGTTTTTGTAAGTGCATAAAATAATTTTTCAAAGCATGTAAATGTCATTTCTCTCAAGCTTTAAGGCTTAAAATTTGAACCTAAAGTGGATGAACTCTCATAGAATTTTGAACCTCCATAAGATTTTAGTTTGTCTGTTGACTGTTAACTTCTACAGATTCTAAAGGCAGAGTCTGTAATGGGCCAGGTAGCCTCTAGATCTCATATTTTCTCAAAGGTGACATATCCAGTAAATGCTCCTACAATCAATCTCTATAACAGATCTAAGTAGAAGTTCTTAATTTTAATATTTGTAAACCTCAACCACTTTAAGGCAATCTATGTACATGTGTCATTTCTCCCATAAATTCTTAGGCAAAGTTTTTAAAGCATGTACATATCATTTTGGCTTTCTCCCATTAACTTTAAAGCATGTTTTTGTAAGTGCATAAAATAATTTTGCAAAGCATTTAAATGACATTTCTCTCAAGCTTTAAGGCCTAAAAATTGAAAATAATTGTTTATTTTTATCCCAAATGACAAAATATAAATGAAACAAGAGGAGATTGTTGGTATTTCCAATCGTGATATACTAATTATAACCTTAAGCTTTACCTAACCTTTAGCCCTTCAATTATGGGCAACATAGGCAATGCAGGTTATATAATTTAAGTGGTAAAATATATTAAAGATGGGAAAGGGGTAGGTTTAATGACCAAGTCCAATATTGATGAATTCTTGGTATACATATATATTAATATATACCTTACGATGAAAGGAGAGAGATAATACTTCCAATCCAAGACCAGCAAATACAAATGGGAAGTGGGTCATCCACACCAATCCCATGAGAAATGGAGAAATAAGAAACTTCATCATTCGTTCAATTGTTGGAAGGGAAGGACCAAAGCATTAAATCTACTAAATCACTACTCTCTAGCATTGCATAGTAGTTTCACCAATTGAATAAAATTTAAAAAGGGAAATCATATCATATTCAAAGAGATAGAAAGGTTAAATATTGCATAAGAATTTCATTAGTTGAATAAAATTCAAAAAGGAAAAATCTGAACTAAAATATTATTCACAAGATAGAAAGGTTAAATTTCTTCTCCATATTATAACTCAAGGCAACCTTCTTTTGACAAAGTCACTCATCCAAAGTGTAGATTTAGGTGATTACTAATGTCATCAATTTACCAATTTATAAATCAACAATGCTACCTAGTTGAGTGCATTAATTACATTGAACCCAATTCAACAAACATATATTTAATTCTTATATTTCCAATCAAAATTAAAGGTATTTATATGGGAAAGAGAGGTAGATCATATAGCCCATCAACCACTTTTTAGCGGTCAATGAAGGTATCTAGTGAAATGGAAAAGGTCAGCGAAGGTTCAACCAATAGGAGTTTTCATCAAGTGGGAAAATGTTTGGAACACTTGATTGTACTCAAGTAATCCAAAGCTTGATTTTTGATCTCTACATACTCTTGTTTGAGTGAAAAATTTCCCAATGGGAAGAACATAGCTTTTCAATCCAACTAACCATATCAATTGTGCTCTATTTGAAAAAAGAGTAAAGAAAAGCTAACATGCCAAAAAAATAACATCCTTGGTTGTCATTTTTTATTGGAATAGCTAAATCATATTAAGGATTATCCATCCAAAAACCATTTCAATGAAGAGAATAATAAGAATCCAAAAGTTTCTAAAAAGAATTATTGCCTCTTTATTCTTTTTAGAAACTTTTGGATTGTTATTATTATATTCATTGAATTTTTTTTTGGATGGAGAATCCTTAATATGATTTAGCTATTCCAATAAAAAATGACAAACAAGTATGTTATTTTGTTGGCATGTTAGCTTTTCTTTACTCTTTTTCCAAATAGACCTCAATTGATATGGTTAGTTGGATTGAAAAGCTATGTTCTTCCCATTGGGAATTTTTTCACTCAAACAAGAGTATGTAGAGATCAAAATCAATCTTAGGATTACTTGAGTACAATCAAGTGTTCCAAACATTTTCCCACATGATGAAAACTCCAGGTATTGGTTGAGCCTTCTCTGACCTTTTCCACTTCACTAGATACCTTCATTGACCTCTAAAAAGTAGTAGACGGGCTATATGTTCTGCCTCTCTTTCCCATATAAATCCCTTTAATTTTTATTGGAAAGATAAGAATTAGATATATGTTTTTTGAATTGGGGTCAATGTCATTAATGCACTCAACTAGGTAGCCTTGTTGATTTAAAAATTTGTGAATTGATGACATTAGTAATCACCTAAATCTACACTTTGGATGAGTAAATTTGTCAAAAGAATATTGCCTTGAATTATTATATGGAGAAGAAATTTAACCTTTCTATCTTGTGAATAAGATTCTATTTCAGATTTTTCCTTTTTGAATTTTATTCAACTAGTGAAATGCTTATGCAATATTTAACCTTTCTATCTCTTTCAATATGATATGATTTCCTTTTTTAAATTTTATTCAATTGGTGAAACTACTATGCAATGGTAGAGAGTAGTGATTTAGTAGATTTAATGCTTTGTTCCTTCCCTTCCAACAATTGAACCAATGATGAAGTTTCTTATTTCTCCATTTCTCATGGGATTGGTGTGGATGACCCACTTCCCATTCGTATTTGCTACTCTTGGATTGGAAGGATTATCTCTCTCCTTGCATCATAAGGGATATATTAATATAGATGTATACTGATAATTCATCCATATTGTACTTGGTCATTAAACCTACCCCTTTCCCATCTTTAATATATTTTACCACTTAAATTCTATAACCTGCATTGCCTATGTTTCCCATAATTGAAGGGCTAAAGGTTAGGTAAAGCTTAAGGTTATAATTAGTATATCATGATTGGAAATACCAACAATATCCTTTTGTTTCATTTTTATTTTTTCATTTGGGATAAAAATAAACATTCTTTTCAAGCTTTACCGACAACACATTTCTTTTCGTAAAATATTTCATCGTTTTTTCTTTCACATAGAATTTGAGATATGAAATCACGGATAGTGGAAGGAGGAGGTGAATCCTTCGAAAATGTTCTACCAAAATTAAGGAATGTGTCATAATATAACTAAAATTCCACATGATAATGACAGCAACAAGTGTCGTGTATGGTGATAGGTTTTACATACCATGGTTTTTGTTGAAAAAAAGCACTAATTGACACATGAATTTCACGATTCTCTTCTTTCAACTTGTTGAAAAATTCTATCTGACTGGTTTCCAAGAAATGTTTTACATGTTGTTCGTACTAGTTTCGTGTTATTATTCTTCGCATGACATGCTTTATAGTTGGCGAAACATGTGAATTGTTCTTCCAATATTCATATATTATTTTTTTAACATTTTCTCCAAGTCTATATTTGTATGGTTGCCTACAAATAGCTCTCCAACAAGCGACTTCATCATTTACATCTATTTGCATCCGAGATTTTTTATGTTTGTGAAAAATTTTGTTGTGAGGTTCCTAATTCTCGTGCCATAGATTTTACCAAGAGATTATCATTAGTACTTGATGAAACCACTGCCATATGTATTTCTTTACGTACAACTGAAACATTTTTATGTCTAGATCTTCTAATTGAATTTATAGAACTATTTATATTTTGTATCACATTTTCCTTCATTTTTCTTTTATCTTTGGTTGATTTTTAAATACCCAATAAAGTTGTAGCTTCTTTTAATTTTTTTAATGATAGGAGACCTTTCAACATTTGGGCTTGAACTGTCACATTTTCCTTTATGAAGTACGTATCAAAAATGTGGTTAACACAATATCGTATATAATGGTCAGCTCTTTTATCTCCATATGTGTGAGTGTCAACATTTTCTAACATCTCATTGTCGACATTGATTTCATCTGTACATATTCGAATGAATAGTACATAATAAGTTTACATATTCAATAAATAACTAAATTAATAAATATATATATAATTTCAATAATATGTGCATGTGTTCAACATATATATATATATATACCTTGTGATTCAATTTCTTCACTTGAATTTCTTTCAACATTTTCACCATCTTCAATCATTGGTTCAATATCTCTTTCACTTTCTCTTTCAAAATTTTGTATCTCATCATCAATGTTTTGAGGAATATCTCTCTCTATTTACATTGCAAAATATTTTTCAAATTAGTTCATCAAATAAAAATTAAGCTTCACATTTTACACTAGGAAAATTTTAAATATATCAAAATCATAATATTTACATTTACATACCTGCTTCAACTTCTAGTTGAGGTTGATTTTCCCCTTCAATATTTGAGAGTGCTTCTATCTTTCTTTTGCGAGATTGTCTCATCTCTTCTCTACCTTCCTCATGGTCTCTTTTTCGATCATATTTTCTCGTACAATTTCTTCGATTTCCCATGGTAATAGAGTATGAAGTTCAAAACATTTCCTTCAAAAATTTAGACAAAAAATCAATTAAAAAAACATCACAAAAGATTTAATTTTTAAAAAATTCATTTTAAAAAATTTGCAAAAAATACATACTTCAATCCAAAACACTTACTTCAAAAAATCCGAGAAAAAATGTCTTATAAAAATGAAATGAAGCTCAAAATATTTCCTTCCAAGTCCTACAAAAAAAATTCATTTAAAAAGTTAGACAAAAGCTCATTATAAAAGATTTACTTCAACCCAAAACACGTACTCTAAAAAAATGTAACTTCAAAAAATGTAACTTCAAAAAATGCCTCCAAAAAATGTCGATTGGAAATTAATTCCAACTTCTTAAAATATGCCACTTTAAAAAATACTTCAAAAAAGCCTCTAAAAAAACATCACTTTAAAAATACTTCCAAAAAATGTCCAAAAATTTTCCTTTGAATATTAAGCCTAAAAAGAGTCCTTTCAAAATTAAGCCCAAATCCATACCTTCAAAAACAATTAAAATTAAGCCCAAATCCATACTTTCAAAAAAAATGAAGCCCAAAAAACATCCAAAAAATGTATCACATACCTCCAAGAAATGTCCTTTGAATGTACCTCCAAGAAAAATCCTTAAACACAAAACAATCCTTTGCAAAAATGTTCTTTGAATGTACCTCCAAGAAAAGTCCTTAAATGAATTCTTTGCAAAATCAGACCAAGACCTTTGTAAAATCAGACCAAATGTGTGAAAATATGTGAAACTAATGAATGATTTCATGGCAATTTATATTGCAGCGAAAGTTTTTTTTGGAGGGGATCTGTGATATTTTTCGGCCGACGGAAAATTGGGTAAAATTTCGGCCGAAATTTTACACAAAATTTGGCCGAAATTTTATGTCGTTAGACTTGACAGGTCGTCGACACAAAAAACAATTCGGTCGAACTTTTTTTAGGAGTTCGGCCGAAATTTTTTTAGGAGTTCGACCAAACTAACGCATCAACAATTACGCAGAACCAAGCTCTGAATACATATATTCAACTTTGGACTAATTAAATTGCATGAAACATTCCGAATTAACTGTCAGAAACAAGACAAGCATTTTCAGAATTGAATCTACTATTAGGAAATATAATTTTTATGGAATTTCATAAATATTTACTAATTTTAATTAATTTTGTAATAAAATTGGTGCAAACAATTTTTGAAGGTCATTATGATTCAGTGAAATCATAATTCTGTATCTTCCAAAATACATTGTAAAAAAATTGAAAAAATTATGGTGCATTACATTGGTCCGTCATCTCTAATGGGTAGTTTTTATATTTTTAGTTTATAACTTATATGTTAAGAAATTTCTTGCATCGCAAAACATATTCAAAATATGCAGTTTTTTCAAATTGGACCAGTTCAAAAAATTCTAGTAATTATGATATGCATCCGTTGGCTTTGTAAATATGAAGAAACCGAAGTAGACTCTGTCTATATTGTTGTAACATATTTTGTTTCTCCAAAACACAAAGTTTCAAAGAATACAACATTTCGTATTAACATAACTTCTTATGAACCCTTTGATTGTTAAAAAATGCACACTCAAAGAAACGCTAAGTTGACATATCAAATGTGTATAAAAAATTTCCAAAAAATAAGTAATAGAAAGGTAATAAAATTTTTGACAACTTTTATTTTTATCGCAAAATGAAATTCTAAATAGAAATTTTTTTTTAACTTGCAGAAAGTTGAAGAACCAAAAAAAATAGAAGTTTTTTTTCTCAAAAAAGGGCAAAAAGTGTAACCCAAATTCACATTTTCACCCTAAAGTTATAATATCAAAAGATATAAATTGCATAATTTAGGATCAGGCACATTAAAAACTATCCTACTAAATGCTATAAAGGATGAATGGATTGATCTTCTTAATCTGGTGGGAAAAGGAGATGTCTATCAATTGTCATTTCAAGAGATTTGTGAACTGTGCAGGAACATATAAAGAGGAAAAGAAAATTATGTAAGATGCCCTCT